>SMSQ01024671.1:26243-40340 GCA_019453375.1 Ctenoplectra terminalis | reverse complement strand
AGAAAAAAATAATTCATCTCGTTTTTCACGAAACTCGTCCCGTGCACACGAGAACACAACCGTACTCTTTACTGTTCAAATCCATTACCAATTCCTGCTGTCTTCGCGTGATTAATTACAAGCAACCCTCTCTAAAACCCTTCCGATGCATATACATATTTATAATACCAGGATTAATTTACGAATGGTCGTATTTCGTGGCGAACACACATCATTTGTGAACAGAGTGAAAGCCAATCGGTGCGTTAACACCGTAACGTTATACGAATCTCTAACCGTGGCAGAGTCGAACACACAACCATTGTTAATGCAAACCAAAAGGTTTTGATATCGTTATCTATCGGTTCCTAGAACAACGAGGGGTACGGTCCTGAGGTTTACTACAAAAGCACGAACAAACGTGGCGCACGCTTTCGGTCTCTTATGCTTCCACAAATTGTCCGCGATAACAAACCGGAACGACGTGACCGTGCAGACTTCAATGACCCCCTTCCCCTCCACCGATACCCCTTCGCTGCCCCTCTGCAACTATTTTTGCACGGTGGAACGATTGCACATTCGAAGGTCGAACGTGTAATATTTTATGAAAGAAATGCTGCGTTACCAGGGAAAACGTAACGTTCAAGATCGTTCCTAGACGAGATTTCAACCAACAGAATCGGCAAAATTGATTAACCCTCTTGTACTCCCTGTTGAATGAATACAACGCTTTTAAATTTTCCTTTATTCGATTCAGTGTATCTAATTTATTCGTTCACTTGTTTAACACTAGAACTACCGACGAGGTATACTTATTTTAAGCGAAGAATTAAAGATAATAGATATTTGAAAAAAAATATTAAATGCAAGCGAGATAAATTTTTATTCGCGTTGATTGCAGAAAAATGCAAAAACTTATTAAAAGTATACCACTGTAGATTCATAGAATTTATATAAGAAATTGCGAACCAGTCATTTTGACCACTCGGGTAGTTCTACTGCTAATATTATATTTGNACATTTTCTCGGTTACCGTATATTTTATAAGTTTAAAAAATTGTTTTATAGAAAAAAAATTTTCCTCTGGTATCGTGTGTTTTATAAGTCTGGAATATTTTAGAATTTGATAAAAAAAATTTGAATAGGATACCAATGTGTTGTGTAAGCGAAGACAGCAGGATCGAAGTAACAGGATTCCATGTAATTGAATAGTACTTTTTTTTTTTTTTCTTTTCGAGTGATCCATATGATTGCTTTTTTTTTCTTTTTTTTTTCAATGTTGGAATAAGGAAGCTGTTTAAAATGGTACAAGTTTTATTACGTGAAAATTATGATCGATAGCTTATGTAATAAAGGACAACCTCCTATCGCTCCTTACCGAGGGTTGAAAGGATTCGGGGTTGGTGTCACAGGAGATAAGGTAAACGTGTTTGCATTGCACTCAGTCCCGTTTATTATGGAAAGCAACATCTGTTAAAATAATTCCTAACCACAGGGTAACTATGTCCTTATCGAGGTGACTGACATCTGCGTCTATGTCGAAAATTAGCAATAAAATATGGTACGCGAGCGACTAGAACAGCTACTATAAAACCGAAACACATCGGGGAAATATGAAAATCTCGTGAAACGCATGAATAAAAATAACCAAAGCAATTTTACATTTCAACGAGTCACGATATTAAGAAAATTATTCGTTATTGAAGTAACATTGCGGTGTACGATAATGAAAACACCTGACATGCATTCTTTACGAACGATATTTTCAATGACACTCTCTGATACGATGCTAAAACAGTTAAAACAGAATGTTAATAAATTATTAATCAGCGGTTTAAAAATTCAAATTACACTCACCTCGGCGTCTTTCGAGTTCAGTATTTCTTGCAACTCGACGCATCTCTGATTCGCTTCCTTAAGAGCTTTCGATCGTTCGTCTGGGCAGAAAAAGGTTAGCTATATTAATTATAAATGATAAAACTGTCGACAATTTGGTTGAACACGTTGCGTCTCGTTTCAAATTTCCCGCCACTTTGTCGTACACTCGCTCGATAAAACAAACCCTTACATTGACAGTCGTTAGTAACTTATGTTACACGATAACAATCGCGGTTAGCGTTGATTTTATGATTAAATGTAAACCGTACACACCTATTTCCTCGACAATGCCCTCCGATAGGACTTCCTTCGTAAAGTTTGTCAATTGTCCCTTTAAATTCGACAAGCTAGGCAGCCCGTCACCGAACCACGCCATTTTACACGTCGACACTTATCGTTGAATGTATTTTTTAAGAACTATTTGAACACTGTTTTTGTAGGTTATACGCGCTGCATATTTCGGCCAAACTACACACCTTAAAGGGCATAAAAATATCAAAACATGAACTAACAGGAACCACGCACGTAGTAACCTTCACAAAATATACAAGTTTAGTTGCGAGCATTGTCGGCAACGCGACATGAAAAATTACTAGATCTCTCGGGACTTTTCTCGTTTCGGATAACTATATACCATACGGTGGTAAGGAAATTCCATTTGTTCGAATAATGGTTAACATTTGCGATACAATTGTCTCATTCTTTGTATCTTACCTCCAGATCGGTGGCACAAATTTATTCTCTCGTAAGAGGAATCCAAGCGTGCAATTTTTTTCCATTATCGACAACGTTTTTTTAATTCTCCGACACGCCTGCAGAGTACACCACCAAGGACTCTAAATACGACACTCTTTCGTCAATAAGAAACGATCGTTGAGAAGTTTTCGCGCGAAACGTTAATCGGTGTCCGTCGCAGGGTGTCCAATCACGGAAATAACAAGGTAATTACGATTAAGTTCTGTTTCTTTCGATGCAATCGTATCGTAACTGTTTCGCGACAATGTTCTTCGCAAAGGACACTTTTTGTCTTCGCTCTCGAAATATGGTACGAGCCGTTAGATTTACGACGACGTTTTAATCAGCAACACGATTACACTTTCATCGTATTCAATATTATTCATGGCGCTCGCGTGTTTACCTATTAGAATATTTCACGCTCTACAAGCGGGAGCATAAATAATCCAATAAATGTCATTCGGGTTCGACGTACTAAATCATCGGTAAGACCTCGCCGAAGAATCGTCGGCAACGTTTGAAAGCGCCACGGTTGTTCGCCGAAGCACGCACCTGTAACACCTGTTTTAAATAGGACGCTCTCGCGTCAATTTACTCCTCTGCTTCGAGGCGAATAAATCGCTTCTCTATTCCGACTCTCGTGACTCGTAATTGGTGAATGGAAAAAGAAGAAAAAAAAAAGAAAAAGAAAAAAAATTCTTTTGAAACGGTAGACCTGCGGTGTATCATTCAGAAAAGTGGCTTAATATTCAACGAAGATGACTCGAATGGGACATCCTTCTGTTTCGCTTTTTCCTTATTTTCTCCCCGCTCTTTTAATTCACGTCGCGCTTCTCCTTTTATTTTTAGGAAGTCAACTTGATTGCACGGGCATTATGGAGCAGCACCTTTTTACGTGGCTTCTTTTCTCCGTGGCGTGTACCAAAGTATTAGGAAGAATGGTGGGCACGAGGCCGAGGTCCTCGACAGAGGAAGGTGAGCACCGGTTGAGAGAGGGACAGACGCCTCGCTATGCTGTGCTTTACACGCAGTGCCGTATCTTTGTTCCGTGGCACTCGGTGCCGAAAGGGCGCGCGATTCAATTTCGGTTTTTGTTACCTGGCATGTTAAAAGATCTAATTATTCGTCGTTGGAACTTTGTTTGCTCGGGCTTGGTTATTTTTGTTACTCCTAGCGGGAAGATTTAAAACTGGAATTTTGTATATTTTAAGATTAAATAGAATTTATTATAGTTTAAGTTATACGAGATTAAAATAAGGTTTTAACTGTTCCAGAATTGATGTGACTAGTAAGCCACGATTATCTTCGAAAGAAACGGCTTAATCGTGTAAGGAAAAGAAATAACAAGTCGAGGAACTTTGATATAGCGCTTCATTTGGAATATAAATATACGTAACTTCTTACATAATTTCTGATTAAACTCAGAATTTAGTAATTTGGTTAGTGCAGTAATTGAATAACTTAGTAATTCAATTGACAGAAATTTAAATTTTATAACGAGAGAAATGAATGAAAATTTGCTTAATCTAAATTGTTTAATCCTATACAAATTCTGTAAAATGTTAACGCTACAATATTCCGTTCCTCAAAATGGAATATCGTTTCGTACCGATCAACTAATTGTCGTTTTTCGTTGCAGGTCTCAAAATATTGCTACGCGCCAAAGACCTCCACCAGAATCTACCAATATAATCGCAACAAGTTAACCGACCAACAATCGGCGTTGAAAAGGTTTCGGTGGTCGCGTGACGCGGAGCAATTTCGATCACGGGAGGAGCACGGTTCGAGCCGGGCATAAACGGGCGAAGGAAGAGTCCCGAGTGGCGAGCTACGTCACTGTCCACGCTATCACGATTAACAGAGTGAACAGCACGAGACATCCGCGCGCGCGAGCGAGACGGAGCGCGTGGCGAAGGAAAGGTAAAGGAAAGGAAAGGAAAGGAAGGCGCGCAAGGTAAAGGCACATCTGAATCCTTCGGTTGACTCGGCTCAGTCTGATCCGAGCCAAGCCACTGCCCTGATCCGGCGTTCCTCGCTCTCTCACCGCGGTTCGATCCGCTCCTTCGTTCTGCTCCTGACACACGCTCCACACGCTCCACACGCTCAGTCTAATCCAAGCGGTGTCATCGATCGCCGATCCGACTTCCTTCCTCCGCGTCGGTTTTCGCTGCGCGGTCAGTTCAAGTCGCGGCGAGCTTTCGTTCCCGTCGAGTTCGCCCGACAGACGAAAATCACCACCTGACATGTCACAGTGCACGCACCAGCACCGTGTCGATTGGTTCACGCGCGTCCAGTGAGCCAAAGGAACGGCGAACACGCACGATTCCCTGCTCGGTTTCGCTCGTACAGTTTTTGTTTCGTTTTTCGTCCTCGAGATACCAGTACGTCTTCGGCTCGTGGCTCGTGCGCGCGCGTTCGTGGAAACGGAGAATTTCTGTGGATCCTCCGTGGCTCGACACACCGGAAGTGTGATGACCCTTCCAGCGAGACGTGTTGCATCGATCAACGAGGCGACAGCGTGCCTTCGATCTGGGATCTGAGTTTCGCGGTCAAGGTGCGTACCATTGAACTTTCTTCTCCGATCGCTTTGCCTTCGATCTGGCTTTATTTACCTTCTTTTATTCCCCGTATTCGTTCTCTCCCGGTGAACGCCTTTGTTTTGATTACCGTTCAAGGTATCGGCGTGAACCGTAGATTCTTAAATAGGCTTTGTTTACTTCGTTTTAAGCCTTCGTTCAGCGTGCAAGTTTTTTCTCTTTTTTTTTTCTCCTTGCTTCGTTTGGTGAAAGAAATATCGGGAACCGTTTTTACTCGTCGATGAGATATTATTATTCCTGGTGCCCCGTCACGGTGCGCGATCTCTCTCTCTCTCGCTCGCTTTGTCTTATCGACGAGAAAGATATAGGACCGGGCAAGGGGAATGGAAAAAGAAAAAAAAATTGATCGTCGGTATAATTTAATGCCTCCTTAAAGCCGATCGACGAATGCTTAATGTGGGACGAGAGCGCACTTTGTATTGTATTCCGAAACGCATCGTCGACGCTCGTGTTCCTTCCGATGCTGCTTCTGAAAACGTCTCAGATAAATGAAACATTTTTCCCGCTTCTTTACGGTAGACAATGGGCTATTAGCTGTAAGCACCAATTATGGAGCTGTACGGGCGCGCTTCTTTTCCCGGATAGTTGTGCGCGAATAAAGTGATCCGAGTCCGAGGGAGTTCGCGTCTTCCGTCGACGTTCGTAGGGGATGCGACTAGACGAAACCGGAAACGAGGCTCAAAGGAGCAAAAGGTACTCGGTTCGTTCGTTTTGCCTGGCGAATCTCTTTCTCGTAGATCGGTTGGACTAATTAGATTCGACTTGTTATCCTCGTTAGTCTTTACTACCCTCGTCTCTACTTTATACTTTTACTTCTGCTCAACGGTCTTAGAAAGATTCACTTAGTACGTTGATCGCCGTGAATCTCCATACGAATCGTATAAACCGATCGTCTCTTTCGTATAAAATCGCGAGTCCACAAGGTAGAAGAGCGCCAGAGATGGAATCGAGGACAGCTCGCGATCGTCGCCAATATTTACACAGGAAATTGTAGCTTCGTATCGGTTAACTGTATCAGTTTCGAGGAGCTTGTTTCGTTTAACGACTCCGCGGCACGTCGGACGTCGTAACCATTGGACAAAATAATCGTGACCGTGTTGTCCGTTCGTGGAACGTTATTGGGCGAACCGAGTTTCGCGAATCGAGAACGGGAACGAGCAACGTTCGAGTTGCTCGTTACCTTTTTCTCTCTATTTTTTTTTTGTTTTTTTTTTTTTTTTTTTTTTTTTTTTATAAAAAAAAAAAAAAAAAAAAACTAAAAAAAATAGAGAGAAAAAGGTAACGAGCAACTCGAACGTTGCTCGTTACCTTTTTCTCTCTATTTTTTTTATTTTTTTTTTTTTTTTTTTTTATAAAAAAAAAAAAAAAAAAAAACTAAAAAAAATAGAGAGAAAAAGGTAACGAGCAACGTTCGAGTTGCTCGTTACCTTTTTCTCTCTATTTTTTTTTTTTTTTTTTTTTTTTTTTTTTTTTCACTTTAATCTCCTTCTCTCCCTTTTATTCCTTCCGAAGGGTATCGTTCCGTGTCACGGTCGAATAGCAAACGAACGCGTTAATCGAGCAAGGCAGACTTGTCTGCAATTAATTCCGCAATAAGGGCCAACCGTATGGCAATTTGCTAAGCTCCGTCGGTTTCTATTATCCCGGGTCAGATTCAGGGATTCTGGATACGAAACCTGTTTCACCAATGCATCGAGCCGCCACTCGCAAGCGAGCATCAGAGTTCAACGGCACTCGCCACAGTTCGGCGCATTGAACAAACATTTTTCACAACCGAGCAAGGACAAAAGGTGTACTTGGTCTCTTGACCTTCTGCGGGAGCGACTTGTCACGGGCGTTCAACGCTCGAAAATCTCTGTCTCTACGTGACGAGAAACAATTACGTTGGTCGCCACGGGAAAACGATAGTTGACGGTCCGCGTGACCATCCGAAGGAAAAAAAAGAAAAAGAAAAAAAAAAAAATGTTTGATCGACGATCGATTGGCTCGTGAAAGTAGCCGTGTTTAGAAGTGTAGGCGTGTTTCGTTGGAAGAAAGTACGTGATCTAGGTAGCGAGGTGTCAACGGTGAGCGATGGCTGATTGATCAGGGTTAGGCAATGGTGATAACATCAGAATTAACAGGCGTGCTCTTAAACGGAGAATCTAATGGTTCGATATGGTTGAGAAGGTATCGTTGGTGTTGCGATCTTTAATTATGGACTCGTTAAAAGGAAAAAGGAATAAGTTGTCCGAGAGGCTGATCTAGCAGCTCACGTGTTGATTTCAAATGAGTTTCTTTTATTTATCGGCGATGTCTGTGTTGAATAGCGAAGACTATTTCCTCGTCGATTTTATGTTTGCACGGAGGAGTAATATTAACGATTGAGTGGCTTCTTGTCGTGTTTAGTTTGATCGATTACTTTATAGTTGATTTTAATATCGGCGTTTAAGTTGGATATTTTAATGAACTCTCTTGAACCGATTTATTTTCTTAATTGATCTGATCGAGTTGATTCGTTAAAATACAGGAAGACATTCCTAAAGTTAATTTCATAACGAAATTAATTTCATAACATATTCTTAACCCTTTGCACTCCGTGCGATTCTTTATCACCGAAGAAAAGAAGTTTTATTTTGAACGGAAAAAACTACTACTGCTTGTGAAAGTACTTGTTTTTATTTATTTTACAAATATCCTAGTAAGCGAAACATAAATTTTTAATTTTGTAATTCATCATGGTGTGATATCTTTGGCAACTGAGCGTGATCGTGTTGAAAACAGAATGTCTCCGTAGCGGAGCCAAAGGAGCGCTAAGGGTTAACGTATACTTATTCCTGTCTAAAAAATCAATATGATACGTATTTGAAAAAAAATACAAATTCCAAGTGAGTTCTGTTTTTAACAGAAAATAAGGGTTCATAAAAATTTCTTTGAGAAGTTACGAATCGATAGTGTTCTAGTTTCAAATAATAAAAAAAAAATAATAACGGACACTATAAATGTACGTTATTGAAATTCATCCAACGATTCCAAACATTTCACAACGTACTTTCCCCATCGGTCCGATCGTTTCGCAAAATTCTCTGCTAAAGCATAATAACTTATCGCGGTTGAACTCCTCACCAGGGTTCCAGCCGTGTTCGATTAGGATTCGACATCGCGGCGCGTACACGCGGCGTGTACGAACGAATAAAATAATTCCTCAGGTGGCGTGACAGCGGCGAACGGCGTCAGCTAATGAATAAAACGTGAACACGTTCACAAAACCGTGACGATCGCTGCGAGTCGGCGGCGCGAGCCACGAGGAGGACGCACCTAGGGTGCAGCACCCAGGAGCCAAGACTCGCGTGAACGCGGTGCCAGAACCTGGAAGGCTACTCCCGGGACGAGAGGATACTCTTCGGCATTCAATGCTTCTCCGGAGAATGCAAAGCACGAGCCATTAATTTTCTTAGCGATTCGTCGAGCGTAGGGACATTCTTTTCAAGGCTTGATATATTGCTCGCTGCGTCGGCCAACGTTTATGCGTGATTTTTATTTGAGTCCTCGCTTCGGGGACAGGGGTTGGAGAGGGCGATGAAGAAGGAAAGAGAGAACAGTCCTTCCACCTTCGACGAACAATTGGTTTCTTTTTTTTTTTTTCTTTTTTTTTTCTTTTTATTTCTTTTGAGTCGCAACCGTGGTCAGTCGTTCGAATATTGTAAAAATACGAGGGCAGATATTCAATTACAAATCGCTGCGATTGAAACAAAATGGACGGATAGCAGTATGGCCCCCAGACTTGCCGCGCTCCGTAATTCTGCGTCGACTAATGAGTTTAAATATTTAAATTGCATCGAGAAGAAGACCTTCGATGATTTACTCTCGCTTATACACAGGTGCATTTATCAGTACACCCTTGAATCCTCGCGGTGCTCGGGCACATGCACTCGGCTACCTTCACTTTTTAATCGGTTTCGTCCGACGGTGCATCACCGTGACCTACACGAATAGCAATGCTTTATAAATAGCTTGAGACAATAAGATACCGTACCGCGGCTATATTCTGGCTAAATTGCGGTAATGGTGTGTGGTTTAGGTTTATCGATAGTGGGGTTTTAGATTCGATACTATTATTTGCGAGGGGTCTTTACAGAGTCGTAGGAGGTTGTATTTTGGACAAGGGCTGGGAAGGTGATAGGTTCATCTTGCATAGGATTATTAAAATTGTATGGAGTTCATCGAGTCAAGAGAAGGTGTAGAAACTTTCAGTGTCTGTAAATGTTCATTTCTTCGGCTCGGAAGATGGCAAGATTAATAATAACGCTAACATAATTCCTTGCATTGCTAGTCTAATTCTCCAATCGTAAGAAACCTATCTAACTTTCAAAATAAACTTCAATTTCAGTTACGATAAAAGCTTCACATGTTTCGAAGCTTCAAAAGCTCTTCAAGATTTTTTCTCTAATTTACCACAATTGTACAGATCTTCAAAGACAACCACAATTGTATCGATCTTCTCTCAAAATGACCCATTCATAATTTTTCATAGAAATTTTATGAATTGACCATGGCATCTCAGAGGCAATTTTCCCCGATTTTCTGTTAAAAATGTAAACAAAGCTTTGTTTATCTTGCATTGCGTATTTTTTTATATACCTTTCATTACAATTTTTTCGGTAGAAAAAAATATGCTTTAATCACCAGTAGTCCTACTGTTAAATACACTTTGAACTCGATCTCTTCCATACATCAAGTCATCCCATAAGTACATTTAATAAAATTCCACAACGAAGTATATAAATTCATTAATGAAAGTAGAAAATTGTTCCAGAAAGGAAATAAAAGAAATAACGATTCATGGCCGCAAATAATAAATCGCGTTACCTCACTCTTCGTGTAAGCAGAAAAATATTCAGGTTACACACGGGATGACCCAATACAAATAACTTCTGTTCATCCCTCGACGATCATTATCGTCTCCAACCACCATTCCCGTTCATCCCCCGTACCAACCCTTCCAATCTAAACGTATCGGCTCCATCGATGAATATGGATCACCCGCATCTCATCGATCCAACCCTTCTCGGCATCTACGTATCGATTTCGTCCGCTCGGCAAGGCTTTCCTCGCTCGTACGCTTTTTGCGGCCTAGCAGCCAGAGCGAAGATGCATGCCAACAGGTCTCGAACCAAAGGAATTTTAAGTGGCAGCCACTCGTATATACCCGCTCGCGTACATACACGTGCGTTACCGTGCGGACGAGCTCGCGTCGAATAGAGGCAGAAGCAATCGTATTCAAGATGTTACGTCGGAACTATGAGCTAACGGTACAGACGGGTAGCCGAGCGGCGGGTAGCGAGCTGTTTACGATTTTTCAGACGCCAACAGGAAGCGTGCTCGATGGCTCGAGGCGTTGAAAATAAATTTGTGACCGGCTGTCCGATTGGCAAATCGTCCAAAACGAACGCCGAGAGGAGTATCGGAGCGGTTTCTCGATCGTAACTGTCCGCACGAGTTCTCCGATCCAGATCGTGCTTTCGTTTTCTTTTCTCGATTTCCTGTTCGGTTAGGGTTAGGCTCGAGCTCGTGTTCCTCGCACGGCTCGTTTGGTTTACGCTAAAATGTAACACGCGAGCATCGAGCGTGGAGGATCGTCGTTACCGTTACACATAGGCGGCGCGTACGAATCTCACAGGTGTGTTTCGATGGTCGGATCCGTTGATCCGAGGACCGCCACCGTCTCGAGGAAATTAAGTGAGCGCCCGCCAGGATGATTTTTACAGCGCGTCGCCGCGGTGTTTGTTACTTAAACTCGTTATGTAAATAATGCTTATAGCGCGGTAATTATGCGCGGGAAAGGGGCGTGCATAAATTTGCCTGATACGCTTAAAACGAACGCGTCGATGGGCCCCGCCGTTTCGGGATTTGTGCACCGTAGGAATTTGCATTGTAGATAATTTATCGTGCTTAGCACGAGCGCACGGTGTATCTTAATGGGGTGGAGGCAGTTCTCGCTTCGAGCCTCCTTGTGGTGCTTATCGTTGTGTATTTTCTGTACCTACTGTTTTCACCGAAAGATTTGTCGGTAGTTGGCGAGTATCTTGAAACGCTATTACTTTAAGATCGTGTGTTTTCGTACGGGTTCGATAATTAAAAGATTGCTCGGAGATTGGCGATGATATTGTTTTGATAGTAGATCCATGGACGACTGAAACGTACTAGTTTGCATTAAAAAAAATTATAACTAAAGGTACAGAACGATACACGATGCAGAGAAACTAAATTCTTGTCGATATTTTTAAACAAAATTTACGGACAGCTTCTATCAATCTCCTTGCTACGGGAATTCTGATTTATTTAAAAGGTGTTATACAGTATCTTATAATAAGCTCTTAAATGTTTCTCGAAATCAGACTTTGATTTTGTTTCTCGTTCTCTTCTGATTAAATGTGTATATTATTTAACACTAAACCTACCGACGATTAAAACTATTTGGATACAAACCTATTTGTACGCAAAGAAATAAAAATGATAGGTATTCTAAAAATTATATAAAGTAAGGAGAATAAATCTTCACCTATATTTTTCACAGAAAATCATTCATCGATTCACGAAAAATTCGCCAAACTGAATCCTTGTAAACTTACAGAATTTTTATGAGAAATTACAAGCCGGTCATTTTGACCGCTTTGGTAGTTTTAGTATTAACGAAAGGAAAGGACCGTGGACGACTAACTTTGAAGAACTCTATTATTCGTAACTCAGAGTAAAATTCGCTCGTAGAGATCGCTTCGTATTGATAATTAGGCGAAAATAAGTCGACTCAGCGTGTATGATATAAGTTGGCACAGCAAAGATCGGTCATTCAACAGATTCGCTGCGATTGGTTTAGTTATTGTGTTGAAAAGAAGAAGGAACGGACGTCGATCGAAAAATCACGAATCGAAGGTAGGATCGATTAAAAAGCAACTCTTCCAGCAACTGTCAATCTTCTTCGACTGTCTGGATGTCATAAATCACGAAATCAATTGCACCGAGGCAATCGTTCCGCTCGCATACGCGTCTTCGTCGACGAAAGCCCGGACAGAGATCTAGATAATTCACCTTCGTTTCGTGTCCTCCTTTCTCTATTCCCTACTCTTCCACTTTTTCCCTCGTTTCCTTCTTGTTGTTCACGGAGTCCACTCTATTAGTCGCACAAGCGTGTCCCGTCCACGGATCTCGTAGAAGACACGAGATAGATATCTGTCTGATTGACGATCAGATCGTGGAGTATTCTCCTGTTGACTGATTAACGAGCCAGTTTTCTTTTCGACAATACCCAGAGCACACGAATCGTTAGACCATCGGGCATGTTGCTTTCGCGATTCGTTAGCATTGCATTATTCTATTGGTCGAACGCGTAATTCCCTTGGGTTCAAAGGGATCGGTTAATTCGGCCGTTTATTCGGCTATTGTACAGGGTAATTTTAATCGGTTCCGTTGAACCTGGACCCGTTGAACTCGTGTTCGAAGAAGTCGAAACGTTTTCAAGTTTGGTTCATTTGTTGAGGGTTGGAGTGGGTTGTTGGTGGGATTATGGATTGGTGACGATAGTTTGGTTTGGTTTATTAATTTGTACGGTTGGATGATGATGGTTTGTTTCGTTTGTTATTTTTTATGGAGCGATGAACGGTGGTTCGGTTAGGTTTTTGATTTTTATGGATTGGTAATGATGTTTTGGTTGGTTTATTTATTTTTTATGGATTGGTGACGATAGTTTGGTTTGGTTATTAATTTTTATAAATTGGTAACCATATTTTGGTTCGTTTGTTAATTTTTATAGATTGGTGACAATATTTTGGTTCATTGACTAATTTTTATGAATAGCTAATGATATTTTGGTTGGTTTATTTATTTTTTATGGATTGGTGACGATATTTTGGCTCGGTTATTAATTTTTATGCATTGGTAATGATATTTTGTTTCGTTTATTTATTTTTATGAATTGGTGACGATAGTTTGGTTCGTTTGTTAATTTTTATGGATTTGCAACGATATTTTGGTTCGTTTATTCATTTTTATTGAGTGGTGACAATATATTGGTTCATTGATTCATTTTTTATGAATAGGTATTGATATTTGGGTTAGTTTATTTATTTTTTATTGATTATTAATGATATTTTGGCTCGGTTATTAATTTTTATGGATAGGTACTGATATTTTGGTTCGTTTATTCATTTTTATGGTTTGGCGACGATAGTTTGGTTCGTTAATTAATTTCTACGAATTGGTGGCGACAGTTTCTTTCACTAATTAATTTTTACGGATTAGTAACGGTAGTTTGGTTCGAGTACTAACTTCTATATAGATTGGCGATGACAGTCTATTTCGTTTATTTCATTTTTCAAATTATTCCTAGAATTATATATTATTATATAATAATTCGATGATAAAAGTTTGTTTCGCTTAATAAGTTTTCAAGTTATTCATGAGATTATAATTAAGCGATAATTCATTTTGTTTGCTAATTTTTTTTTTTCATCGTTGAAGAAGAGCGGTTTAAAAAATAGGATACGTATAATTCAAGTTACAGTTAATTAAGTTGTTACATTGCGAGTGATCAGTTGAATCCGTTAGATTTAGTTGTTAACTGTCCAGTATTAATGCGGTTGAGATTTATGAGAGAGAAATGTGATACAGGTACGAAATTATAGGCTTCATAAGCAACATTATAGCAAAGCAATTTATTTACAGTCAAGACCTGTTACAATCATCATTTTTTATTTTTATCTAGATATCTTTACTCGCATTAATTATAGCCGCTATTAAATCAACAAGTTCTCCCTATTAAACATACCCAACTTTTACTTAGATTCCTATATCTTCGCTGTATCTCAATAGTTAATCAACAATTTCAACTATACGTGTACTTCTTTATCTAACATCTATAAACACATTTTAA
>SMSQ01024671.1:5668-25146 GCA_019453375.1 Ctenoplectra terminalis | reverse complement strand
GGTAAAAAAAAAAAAAAAAAAAAAAAAAAGGAAAAAGAAATCCGTGTCCTTAAAAATGCAAGGGTTAAATATCCCGCAGCGTTCGTCTCTTGTTCTCCAACAAGGTCGAGACTGGATCGTGTTCGCGTGTAACAGTATGTACGGGCTTGGAAGGTGACAGTTTTGATCGGATTACAGCGTCGTCCTCATCTTTCAGGATGACCGAAACCGATGAGCGGATGAACGAGTAAAGCCAGGAAGGAATCACAAGGGAAACGAGGGCTGCCGAAGGAAGAGATGGTGGTGGAGTGGCTCTGTCCTGGACTTAGGCCGACCGGAAGCCGTCGGCCCCGTCTTCTGCACTGCAAGGTGATACTTCTCGACGAGCACGAACTGCTGCAAGATGTCTTGGTGAGTCTTGATTCCATATTTTTTTTTTTTTTTTAACTTTTTTCAATTTAATAGTATAAATTTGTCGTGCGTTGTTTCAAGTTCCTTTGTAATTCGCGGCCGTGAATAGATTTTATTGTTGGATAACTTCTAGCGATGAATTTTATGTAGTTTGTTAAAAAATTTGAAGTGTCTCGGGAAGAATTTATTTCTGAAGGCAGTCGGAAGTAGCTGCATCGATTATGAGGAAGTAGCTGCATCTCTGAGGAAGCACCTAAAATTAGGTGCACGTTCGGTTACGTGTAACTGATGATATTATTCATGTACAGCTTCAAGAATTATAATTTTAATACTGGAATTATTTTCGGTGATCAAAATTATCAATTCGTAATTTTTTATATAAATTTTATAAATTTTATAAATTTTCTGCGGCAGATTTTTGGTGATTTTCGTGATTTTCGTGATTTTCGTGATTTTTGTGATTTTTGTGATTTTTGTGATTTTCCTGATCATTCACCGACATTTGTCACCGTTGTATCACATAGTTTTCAACGTACCATTAATTTTGATTTTTCTTTTGCTACAAATAATATATTTTAATCATCGGTGGTTCTAGTGTTAATTTATTCAACTCGTTAGGAAACGAGTTGAATAAANATATATTTTAATCATCGGTGGTTCTAGTGTTAATTTATTCAACTCGTTTCCTAATATCATTTATAGAAGATTAACCCCTTTGCACTCGTGAACTTTTTTAAGATTCAAAGGACTACTGCGAATACTTAGTGTTCTTTCGGAAAGGGAAACAGAAAATTATAAATGTTTACGATTTTTTTATTTATTTGGTTAATATAGTTTGTTTTAAAACAACAGAAATGTTTGAATTGACGAAGATACAGAATGTAATTTAATTTNTTTAAGATTCAAAGGACTACTGCGAATACTTAGTGTTCTTTCGGAAAGGGAAACAGAAAATTATAAATGTTTACGATTTTTTTATTTATTTGGTCAATATAGTTTGTTTTAAAACAACAGAAATGTTTGAATTGACGAAGATACAGAATGTAATTTAATTTCTTAATCTCTGAAGAAAATTATGCATGTCGCCGTAGCGGCGCCAGTCGATTGCGAAGGGTTACCAGTTTTCGTCGTTCTGTTTAAAAGTATTCGTAACAAAAATTATTTTAACCCTCTGTAGCTCCAAGTGATATCTGCATATATCTGAATCGATATTTAAAAAATTTTATTTATCGTCATTATATTATTCAATTTCATTATTGTACCACTATTCCGGTATCAGTTTATTCGCAGCAGTTATTGCTGCAAAAATTTTCAAATTAAAACGAAAAACCGTAAACTATTGTAATTATTTTCTGACGATAAAATAGAATTTGTGTTACAGAGTTTTTATTTCATTGGTTTTTATTTCTTTTCGAAATATTTCTCCGCGGGATTAATCTACTTACGATACAGCGAACACATGCTCCATTGTTTCGCACGTGTTGCAACAACGTCGTTAAGTTATTCTTACGTGAAATTGATTTCGCCTTTTTATGCACGACCTACTAACAGCGAGCAGAAATTTCGTTCACCCACGCTTAGGCCTTTTCTGGTAATAGAAATCAAGAATATAAAAGGTGGGCAGGCGATGTGGGCGAACTCGTGTCGCAGACGTGTGTTTCTTCTCGCGTATACCCTTAACAATAATTTTATGGTGGATAAAAGAGTTTTCGAGCTGTTTATGCACTTTGGTCGAGCTTCTTTCTCTTGCGAGGGCAAAATTGTTGTACACTCTGTCCCTTGACAGGTTAGGTTTTGTTTTTGAGTTCAAGCTTAATTGGAGTATTTAATCAAATTACTGTGCTGGATATATTTTTATATTCTTGAAATCTTTTTTTTTAATTATTCATTTTATTGAGTATTTATTGCTAGGTTATCGGTAGACTGTGGATTTTTATTGAAGTTCTTATTTAATATTTAATAAAATTACTGTGCTAGATATTGTTTTTTATTCTTGGAATCTTCTTTTTTTTAATTATTCATTTTATTGAGTATTTATTGCTAGGTTATCGGTAGACTGTGGATTTTTATTGAAGTTCATATTTTATATTTAATAAAATTACTATACGAGATATTGTTTTATATTCTTGGAATCTTCTTTTTTTTATTATTTATTTTACACAGGATTTATTGCTAGATTATTGGTAGATTGTGGATTTTTACTGAACTTCATATTTTATTTTTAATAGATTATCAGTAGATTGTGAATTTTTATTGAAATTCATATTTTATATTTAATAAAATTACTGTGCCAGATATATTTTTATATTCATGGAATTTTTTTTTATTTTAATTATTCAATTTACAGAGTATTTATTACTAAATTATCGGTAGACTGGATTTTTATCGAAGTTTATATTTTTATGTATATAATTAAAAGAATGGAAGCTAAATAGGTAATTATTTTATTTAGTAAATCTAATATTATAATGAGTACTATATTTTCGTTCATTATGTGCGTTCTGTATATTTTTTGCGCCTTTAAATTTTCCATAAATGCATAAAAATCCTCAGTCTAGTTATTAGTGGTGATTTTCAAATTATCTCTAAAGATTTGAAGCATGTAAGAAAATTTTCAGATTAGCGAAAGGAAATTACGTTAATGTCGTTAATCGTAATAAGTAAATGCAAGAAACAGAGTAGAAAAAAGAGTCATTATTAAATTATTTATTAGAGAACACAAGAACAGAAGTCGTTACATTAATTTTAAAATTATGTAGGAAGATTATACCTTGTTTCCATTATAGTACAATTTGGAGCATTAAATCTTATACCGACCAGCAATTTCACTCTTTAATATCAACAAGAGAGGTTATGTCCAATATTATTAATACTTGAATGGGGCTGTTGAAGAATCTGATGAAACAGATTGTTCCGTGTAACACGATGGAATTACATTATTTCGTATTAGCTTCTTAACACTCCGACTATCTACGTTTAAAATATACTATAATATTTCTACCGAATAAATTAAAATGACAGGTATTTAAATAAAATATATAACGCAAGAAAAACAAACATTTATCCATTTATTTTACAGAAAATTATGAAATTCATAAATATATTATTCTTAAATTCATATAATTTATTTTTGCACATTTATCGTATTCTATAATACTTATATTTATTTATATTTAATATTACTATTTATTAGCATTATATTTATATTTATTTATACTTAATATTACCATTCATTAGTATTATATTTATAGTCATTTATATTTAATATTACTATTCATTAGTATTATATTTATATTTATTCATATTTAATATTACTATTCATTAGCATTGTATTTATATTTATTTATATTTAATATTACTATTCATTAGCATTATATTTATATTTATTTATACTTAATATTACCATTCATTAGTATTATATTTATAGTCATTTATATTTAATATTACTATTCATTAGCATTATATTTATATTCATTTATATTTATTATTACTATTCATTAGAATTATATTTATATTTATTACTATATAAATAAATATTACGAAAAGCCACGAAAATTCACAAAGATTCGAAAAATTACGAGTTGGCCATTTCGACCATTCCAGTGTTAATATTATATGGAACGTTTCAAGTAAATTGCACGAAGCTCAGAAACTGAGAAAGGTATTCCAATTGTTGTCCGCGTGTTTCCTGTTTCCATTTGTTTCCCGACAGTGCGTAGTCGAGGGACGCGTGTACGTTTCTGCGAAAAATGGTAAATTATTTCCACGGGGCCCCGCTTTAGCCAACCATTTAAGACCTCCATTACCAAAAGTGAGCGATCCTCGTCTATTTTAGAATGATTATCGGTTCATGAGGCAATTTTACGCAGACGCGTCACGTAATGAGCATCCCGTTAATTGCTTTTACCCGTAGATATTGCATTCTTGTCTTCGTAATTGTCTACCTGCTGCAAATATCCACTTTCGATACGATTTGGGGGAGTGCCTGACGCTTTTATCGATAAAATTGATAATTCTTCAATTTCAGAGGATCAAATTGTTATTTAAAAGAAAAAAATTAATCGTTAAGAATTTCTGCGGTACTTTTTAATGAACGAACATGGAAAATATATAATTTATGGAAAACGACCTGAGGTTTTAAAATGAATATCCTAGAAGCTCAGAAGTAACGCAACTACTTAGAAAATAAGTATTTAATTTTTTCAAACTACAATTTTAGTTTTTAAATTTAATACAGATAATCCAGGTAACTATCTTGTAAAATTTTTAAGCGAATATATTTTTTATTCGAATTATGCTTAACATGTGTTATTAAGCTTTTAACGTTACCTTGCAAACAGGTGAAGATTATTAAGTAACAGATGTCTTATTATCTGTAGAGATTACTTTAATTGCATGAGTAGTCAGAATAGAGTCGTACCTACTTGGTTGACACAAATTTATCGTGATTAGTGATAATTAAATAATATTATTTAAATGCGTAATTAAATACGTTAATCGTTTAATAGACACGTAATTGTTTAGTTTCTCTGTTTAATCGCATAAAATTATTTATGTTTGCATAAATTATTAAATGTTTGCATAAAAGCTTTGCAGCAGCTCTTAAAATATACAACGAATTTTTCAAAATTTTAAAATCACTTTTTCTATTCGATTAATTATTTAATCTTAAATTAGTACAACAACGATAAAAATTATAAATTTAACTAACACTTAACACAGACACAAAAACGATTAATGTATTTAAATATTGTTGCGTGCGGTGCATCGATAATTATCGATATGCTCATCACGTACGCTCATTAAGGGGAGCGAAATGACTGGCGCTCCTTTCGACAGAACATGCCGATTTAATAAATGTCTCAATTCTGACGAGAATTCTCGAAGGCATGCACCTACCGTACCTAACCCTGTTACACGAACACTGGAAGACGATAAATCGCTAAATTAATAAATTATTAATTATAAAATTTAATTTCGTGGCTTTGTAAAATTAAAAAATTTTATCGTTATAAATACCGTAGTTAAAGTATTATTTGCATATCAAATATAATATTATTTGTCATATTTTCCATTTTTAACCCTCGTATGGTAGATGCTTCGATATTTTTGATTCGAAATACCGTAGTTTAAGTATTATTTGCAAATATAATATTATTTACCATATTTTCTATTTTTTACTCTCGTATGGTAGATGCTTCGATATTTTTCAATTTTTATCATTCCAATTTTTTATCGCTAATTTTAGTCTTGAATATAATGAGAAGGTCATTCAATCTCTAAATCGCGGGGTATTTGAAATTATTGAAATTAATATGAAATTAAATTTTTTAACACTGCAACTACCGAAGTGGTCAAAACGTCTTGTTTGCAGTTTCTCAAATAAATTCTGTAAATTTGCAATGTTGCACTTTTAACAATTTTTTGGTATTTTTCTATAACGAACATGAATAAACTACTATATCTATTATTTTTTAATTTTTCAGTAGAAATAGGTATATTTAAGTCGTCGGTAGATTGTAGTGTTAATACTAATAAAATAAAAAATAGATGGTAGATTTTAATTGAAAAAAAAAAGTAACCGCATGAATCAGTGAATCTCCGTTGTCAGTTTATTTGATAGTTGATACAAAATCATAAAACGAGAGCTTCAATCCATACAAGGATCCGTCATCGATCCCGAGCTGGATGCTCGGTTATAAAACAACTCACCTCTCGCGTTCCATATTTCATTGTCGCGGCAATTGCGCGCGCGAAGCACGCCCGCACCGCGACCAATTCCGTGCACAAATCATCGTCCGAAATTTAATGCCACGACCTACTATAACACGCCGGGGGCAAGAACGCGCTGCGCAATGCACGTGTGTTGAGCGCATTTCACCGTCGTCGTGCGTCACGCTAAAAACCTCTCGAGCTCACCTCGATTCGGTCTTTCCGCGTGGCGCACGTGCATAACATGGTGAACGTTCCGTTTCCAACGGGTGTTGAGAATTATAGGCAGACCGTGCAGCTTTGATACGATTGGTTGTAAATTTTTTTTAAACAAGCAACGATTACTGGATTTTGAAGTAGCTCAGAGATTTTATAAAATGGATATTGAGTCGTATGTCTCGAAGATCTTGAAAATTGGAAAAGTCTTCGAGATCTTGGAAATATTAATGTAATATTGGCTTGGAGGCCATGAATGTATTGAAAATGTATTTTAAATTTGGCTATTTGGAAATTTAAAGCGTCACGAAAGCTTTGGAATAATTCTAAAATGGAAATTAAGTAGTATGTCCCGAAAATCTCGAAAATTGGAAAAGTCTTCCAGATCTTGGAATAATTCTAAAATGGAAATTAAGTAGTATGTCTCGAAAATCTTGAAAATTGGAAAAGTCTTTGAGATCTTGCAATTATTAATATAATATTAGCTTGGAGGCCATGAATGTATCGAAAATGTATTTTAAATTTGACAATTCGGAAATTTAAAGCGTCACGAAAGCTTTGGAATAATTCCAATATTTTTCAATTAAAAACAATTGATTATTCAAGATCTTCGAAACATTTAGAAATATTAATCAATCATCGGTCTAACATTTTCATACAGTATTGCATATCTCAAATCCCGGATTTTTAATTTATGCCCCACGACTTCTGATGGGGTTGCAAAGTGTTTTCTCTAACATACTTGCGATTAGTTCTCCCTATAAGTATTCTCATAGTTCTAATATTAAAAACAAAATGTACAATATGCCGAAAGGTCGCAGGTTGCTTGTCCATCATGGAACAAGGTCGCGACACTGAAAGGGGTTAGGAAACATCGTCTTAAATCATTTTAAATCTTATCATTGTCCGTCTCGGCAAGAATCGCGACCGCTAGCGTCGGGTGCGCAAGATGACGACCACCATCGATCGTACGTAGAGAAAATGTGAAATTACCGGATCGTAATTGGCCAGCTCGGTGAGCATTAATGGAAGGCCATGGTGGGCAGTTAGGATCGTTGTTCGCCAGTGTGCACGAGGCAGATCGATCGAGAGCGAAGGTCCGACAGCCAGAGGCTCTCCTCGGTTTTATTCGGTGGCAAATTAACGGCCGTTTGGCGCGTGGGAGAGCGAAATCCCGCGGATAAACTGGCCGACGAAGGTTTATGATTTAATGATGCACCGTGATGCGGCTTAATTGCCATCAAGATTGCAGCCGAGGATGTCGATTATTGACGGTTTCGAGTTCATTGATGTCTGTATCCGCGAGCACGGCGTGCCACGAAGCCGGACATAAGACCTTTTTCATTTACTTTCCGAGCCCGGTTAAATATTCATGGTTAATTTCGCGGAACGTCCGCCACTCTTTGGCTCGGCTTTGTGATTCAAATTGGCGACCGGGGATGGCTGCTCGGTTCTGTGTGCTTCTGTACGTTGATTCTTTTTTTTTCTTTTTTTCTTTTTTTTTCCGCGATCGGTCAAGATGCGAGTGTATACGTTGCGAATAAAGGAGTCTGCGTAGGTTCAATGTAAACTGGGGTAGGTTTTAATTTTTAAGTGGTAAATGCCGAGCTATTTTCAGATATTCTGAAAGTGAACCGTGTTACGTAGATACGTTCTAAAGAAGAATCTTACACGCAAGCTTGAGTTTGTTGTTGCGGCAGTGTCTGTGTTCTCTGATTATTTGAGCGTTGTCAAAATTAATTATGTATTTTCTGTAATATTGAAGAGGGTAACGATTGTACTAGCAGTACTTCGGTATACGTGTACAGAACGATTGATTTCTGATACTGTATATTTGACGAGATAAATGCGCTCAAATAATTTAGAACTGTACTCAATTAACTGTGGCTTATCGTTTCTGGCACATCGCTCCTTTTCATAAAATCCATTCATTCATAATAGTATCTCTCTCGTAATCACTGAAGTACCATTCTTTATATTCGAACAACAAGAACCAAATAATAACCAAATCAGAACTGCAAACATTCAACTTCGCATAATATTCCCAACCTTCTTGGATCTTTAAAAAAAAAAAAAGAAATTGCTCTAAATCAAAGATCTTTTCGTTTCTTCCACGTAGTATAAGAAAACCGCCCATTCGAGACTTTTATCACAATTTACTCTCGAGCGTCGAATTTATCACTGTTCTATTAAATAAAAATCTTCGCAAAGAACCACACAAAAGATTCAAAAATAATGCCAAAAAATGATTGAATCCAAGATCGATTCGCAGCATTGAAACTACCCAGCAAACAATTTCAGAACACTCCCCAGACCAACTATCGCAAAAAACTATGAAACGTATACGTGCACTAATAATAGCAACTTTAGCAAAGCTACGAACCGACTCTTTATTTGTTCTACGGATGATTTAGGGCCACTATCGGCATAATGCGCCGTGTAGATATTGCATCACGTAACGCACAAAAGGTTCCGTCCAATAATAAGCGGTAGCCTTGGTTGCTTGAAGATATTGCGAAATTCATTCATACGCCCCCAATCTATAGCAGATATGCGCCAGAACGATTTACATTCAAAAGGACACCCTTTCACCCACGTTTCTCCGTAAAGCGTTGCCAGTGCTTCCCGGTACCGGCATATTTTCGACGATGCTATCACGCGATGTTAGAGCAAGGCTGCCAACTTACGCCGCGTCGGACGCACCTCTTTTTCGCCGCGATCCCATAGTCCTCGAATCGCGATTTTTTTTCTTTTCTTTCTCCTCTTCCATCTCGTCCGCCATTAGACGCACGCGAACAACTCGCGGCCCTTTTTGATCACGACAACTTAAAACCGGCTATTACTTTGCTACTGATTGACACACCTACTATAAGGCCGGATCCACAGTAGGCTGCTCGTTGATGACGACAAGGAAAGGCATTTCGGTGTTCAAAGGCCGAGAGTAATTTCCTTTTCGGGCGAAAATTGTTTCGATGATGAGAAAGCGATTGGAACGGCTCGGGTTTGGGTGTGGACGTCTTCTGTAATTGATATCGAGGATCGGAGTGATTCGGTCGGGAGTGATATAATTTGGCTCGGTTGATACAGGATGACAAGCTCGATGTGTAATTTCTGGTTACTTTAGAGAATGCAAATTTAAACGATGGTTCAATGGAATAATTTCGCTAATTTTTACAGTGTTTCTTTGAACACGTATTCCTGCGTTTCATCGTGTATAAATTTGGATCTCGCGTCTTTGAGCTGCGATTTTAATCCTGAGTTAATCCACTCTGTCGGTTACTTATATTTGTGTAATTCGAGTTGTGTGACATTCGTAAGATTGGAACAGAATGGTCGCAGTAAAATTTAAAAATCGCGGTGTAATTTAAGGCGCTGCGCGAATAGGATCGTAACTGTAATGTAAGCTTTTCTTAATTCTGAAACTTTTATGCGCCCGATGATTTGCGGACAGGAGCGTAGGCCATAACTGTTGCCAGTATTTTTCTCTTCTCGAAAAGGGTGAGATAAAATAATTTATTTATAAAAGTGAATCATCAATGGAGTCTCTATTTTTTAAACGATTTTTTCCTTGTGTACCAATTTTCTCAACCCCTTTTTTAATACATTTTTATACTCGTTCTCCATTTCTCAGAATACGCGCGTTATTTATACGATGACGATCATCCAATAATTAATTTTTTTCTTTTCAAATCAACAGTTCGCGTCGCATAAAGTGGCTACAGAAAGTATTTAGGCGCTCTCTGATCGGGTTCTGAATTTAATCACCGCGATAAAAATCACAGTATTATACGAGATCTGCCTTTTACATAAAACTTTACTATCCTTCTTTCCCAACTTATCCTCGCTAAAAGGATCCACCGTGCAGAATCAACGACACAAACCTCGTCGACTAACGCTGAAACAAGAATCCCATATTCCACTGCGTAACTTAGCGTTTTATGAACACACAAGCGCACCTATCAGTGGCTTAAATCTCATTTTTATGCCCGTGTCTAGGGCCATAATTTCTGCTTAAGAAAACCGGAGGCGTATTAAGAATACCGGCCAGAGTTATAGCGTACGATCAATTTTTACCAATTTCCCTGATTTTTATCCGTTTAACGTATAGAAACTGGTTTCATGGTTCGATACTGTCATCGCTCGATGATAGCCATAGCGTCATTAAACGTGAATCGACCTTAATTCCCCGATGTCCTGGCGTATCGTTCTTCAAATGTGAAACACGGCGTAGCTCGCGGCGTCGTGGCCATACGGCCTGGTCATTAAGTCCGAGACACTTCGCGCACGTAACTGCCCTATTATTCATCCTAGCAAGGACTGTCTATCAGACGTTGGGTTCGGTCTGGCCAGGGAACCGCGCGGCTTGTAAATTATCCCCGCGTTCGCGATCCGGTTTAATTAGATGTCGTGAACGCAGCGTCAAAAGTGGAAACATCAAGGGTCGAAGTAAGGTATTAGGCGTCCGTTCGATCCGGTCGACATCCGAACGACGTTCGAACAATTTGTATCGACAGACTGGTTTAGAACTGATTAGATTTATCCGCTACTTGGAGCTGTCTGTCAGAGTTCAATACGTTCGCGACGATTTATCGTCGGAGAGATAGCGTATCGTTAAACTAAGTGCACGGACGTGAAAGTGTTGGAAATTAATGTCTTCTGAACGAGTAGGAGGTGTTCCTTGGTAGGAGGATTTCTTAATCGCTCCAATGATCGTTTAATTCTTTCGTCGCTTGTTTCGGTATCGTTTCATTCATTTTTAGCTTCGAGTTACACGTTTGTCGGATACTTGTGGAATAATGAGAGGAAGAAAACGAAAGTAAACGGCAACGGGAAAGTTGGATGAATAAGTTAAGCATTTGGGCGAATTAACCCTCTATGTAGCCTGAATTTTGTCAGCTTGTCGGAGAAATAATTACGATTGATTACAGTTTTTCACTGTGATTTGAAAATATTTAATAATTGTTAATATTTTAATAATTAATTAAGTAATTGTTAATTCCAATAATTGCTGTATGTAGATGCATCGTGGTATCGCTAGAGTAATACGATAATAAAATTTAATAGTACAGTGATGACTAAATAAAATAAATTTTTTTGAACATAGATACATTGGTTTGTAGCTTTTAAGTCACACGGCGTAATAGAGAGTTAAGCTTCGAGCACGGATGACTGTTTTATAACAGAGCCTAAGGACAAGAGACGGACTCTCGGTCCTCGGTAATGCCAGCTGAGGTTTGGAAAACTACTCGTGGACACTCACTGTTTAACCCTTTGAGCTCTTAATCATACTCAATGCTTTACCTCAACTCTGTTGTATTTGATAAACTATTTTCAAACGCTGTACAGAATTAGCCTTAATTATAATATTTTTATAATCGGTAACACATCCACATTGATAAATTCCTATAAAATTTAATTCTAATATAAAATAATATGGTTCGTACATTAAAATAAAAAGAAACGGAGTAAAGTGGAACGTCGAGTCCAGGTCGACGTACAAGTGCAAAGGGTTAAACGTTGAGCTCTGCAGACCCTTACCCAGCGTTCTCCCCATCTGTGAATTGCACGCGTACCGTTTCAAATATTTAGCGGATTAAAGGTCTATTTCTTATACGCTTGGCCACAGAAGTATCCAAAAATATACCACTGTAAATTTATAAACTTTCCGTGAGAAACTACCAACCGGTCGTTTAACGATTTCATAATCGCTTCCTTAGGAAAAGAGTCAACCGATAATTTTCTTCGCTAAAAATATCTTTATTTATTTCTTCGCGTAAAATCATTTACGCGATGATATTTCTCCCCGTAGAAAGTGATGGATGGATCAAGTAGATTACTCATCGGTCTCGAAAAATATTTTATTCACTCGGTAACATGAATATAACAGTGAAGCGATTCGCTAATTAGGATTTGCAGACGACTTTAGGAGATGCAGCGGTGGTTGATAAGTGGCGCGGTGTTTATAAAATATGGAGAGGAATTTATCGTCATTGATGCGGACTAATTGCTGGCTGGTGTACGCGAGCATCCTCAAATTGATATTCAGCAATTCAAGGCGCGTGCACATCGACATTCTTCAAAGGCGAGTTTATACCACGAATTAACCAGCTCTTGGCAATCGATCAGCGGTAATCGAGGATTTTACGACGGCGTAACTTAATGACAAACAAGAAACACGTGTTGCGTCGAGGCTAGCTCGCAGCAGCTACGAACAAAGTGTTGCTTACTTAGAGCAGGAAGTAGCAGGCTACACCGTGGATTATTACGGTACAATTAAAAGAAAAATAAAATAACAGTTGCCCGTGTGCTTCATCATTCAACCGACCAGAGACTGACTTCTGACATTTCGTCTCTGGTTACGCGAAAGAGATATGACGTGTGTAAAATCTAAAAGTAATTAACTCCGCTCTCCACGGTGCTCAGTGCTCGGACGCAAGTGTAATTACGGGTCGTTTTTCTTAATATGGAAAAGTTCATCTCGGTTGTGTGGATATTTTAAATGGAGCTGGCCTTTGATAATGTAATTCGAGAGTTCTTTTAACGGTTAGTTGGAGTAACGATGTTTAAAAATTTCACCATGAATCAGATACTTAATTTTAATACGTTATTGGTCAATTTTCTGGAAAATAATTTAAATTTGTAACGATGATACAAGAGGATGATCAACGTCGATGTAAATGGTTAATTTTTTTGATTTCAATCATATTTTGATACGCGTTGCTACGAATTAATGAAACGTCCGGATACTTACGAGCAAAAGGTGTGTATAACTCCTAATTATAAGACATTTTCGTTCCTCGTTAAGATCTCGCCTAATTAACTTTACAACGGTGAATCGAACGAACTTCTTCATGCAAGTTTTCAACTTTCTCCCCGATTCCTGGAACACTTGCACAATATCCACGATCGAATTTCGAACACGCAGAGAGAATAATACATACTGCCATGTTCACTGAAAATTAATCCCTTCGAGTACTCGGTACTGAGCACGAACCAGTTTCTCGGCCAATTTAAAATATATAAAATTTCACTTGCAACTTTCTTTTCTATCGCGAGCAATTAAAAAGTCGCGTTACCTTGCAACCTTGTGCGCCAAGCGTATAGTGGGATAAAATATTGTACCTCTGGACAATGTTTGGAATTAATCGTATCGATATCAGAAGTTCCGTTAACTTTCGTGTTAATTCGAAATTGAAACATTTGTGGCAAATAATTCGTTAATTAGGTCATTAACATTTTTCACAAGTTTCTTGTGCCCCTTGAAACGGAAAGTTATGTAGAAAGCTATATAATACGCGAACCAAAATTATTATTTTATTCGTTTACATAAAATTTACATGCATCCTTCCCAAATTAGTACGGAACTTTCGCTCCATTTTATCGAACTTCAACATCTACTGCCAACGGCCGAATTGTGGGACTGTAGCAATAAAAATGATAAAACCCAATATGGATTGAATGGTACAGTATATTTTATTTGTTACGCAGAGTTGTAGATTCGAAGTAATACTTCGTATTTTTTTCATGGATTGAATTTTCGGGGGCAGATTTCTGCGGTAGCGTTGGCTATGAACGGCGATTGTGAGCAAACGAGTCGGCATGTATCGGAGTATGCATTGATTAGTGTTGGGAAAAAATTACATGGAACGAGGAATAAAGAATGACGAGTGAAGTCTAATTATTTGTTATTCAGAAATCGACGATTAACGATAAAGATGTAAACTTTTTACCGTGTATTTCTTTATGGTACGTGCGTCTGTGCGAGTATTTGCACGAAAGCTCAAATGTTTCAGGCTCGACCACCGTATATTTCTAGGATTCTAAATGTAAACTGGTTAAAAGTTTCGACGAGAGTTTCGAGGCATCGGAATGGCACGGCGCGGCATCGAATCATAAACAAGGGGACGGTCGCGACGGTCGAACGCTCAGTCGTATATACGCGTTCGACGTGTTCACTTTACGTATTAGAGACTCTCGAACACGCGGAAATATTCTGAAATATTCGAAATAATTTGTATCTCGCGTACTTATCGTTCTGCAGTGCCTTAATAATTCGCGCGTTGTCGTTTCGTCGCGTAACTTTCGGTGGTGTCGCATAAATCGTTTCGTCGCGTAGTTTTTGATAGCGTCGTGTAAATCACTTCGCGAGTCGTCAGTCAGGGTCGAGGCGCGCACTTTCAAGTAGCAGACGAATCTTTGGGCGAATGGGTAAGTTTGATAGAACTTATTCTTCTTTTAACTCTCTGTAACCGGAATTTTGTTCGCTTATCAGGAAATTTTCTTCGCTTTGACTTGAAAATTCTTGAATCAATAATTCTTACGAATACTGTTAGCAGAGTTCAGTAATTCATGATTCATATACTTATTAATGCGTTCATTTTAATATTTTTCTCCTTTACATCCGTTTCACTACGTCTGAATACGAACTACAAAATAAGAAGTTCAGAAACAAAAGAAAAGCGTGACTCCGCATCGATCGATTAAGTAAAAATAGAAACGGAAAATTGAAGAAACAAGGACCCCTTTTAACCAGTTGCTTAATATATCGCGACACCTCAACCAATATATTTTCCGGTATCAATACAAAATTAAATGTACCAGTAGAATAATACATAACTAAAATAATTTTAACCTTTTGCGTTGGCGCCGCTATGACGACAGGCATAATTTTCTTAAGAGATTATATTTTTAATTAAATTCTATATTTTCATCGATTCAAACGCTTCTTTTATTTTAAAGTAAAAGTAAATTAACCAAGTAAATAAGAAATCGTGAAGATTTATAATCTTCTGTTTTTCTTTAAAAAAAAAACACTTCAAGTTCTTACGATAGTCCTTTGAAACTTAAAAAAGTTTACGAGTGCAAAGGGTTCAAATATATATATTTATAATATATATAATAATTTTTTAAATATAGATATCTAATTGTGTAATTTATGAGTCACACGGAGCTACAGAGAATTAATTTAAGCCGTGACTTGACACTAAACCTATCGACGATTAAATTATACCTATTTAATCAAAGCAATTAGAATAAAAAATAATTAAAAAATACATATTGCGTCAGAAACAAATCTTTAACCATATATTTTACAGAAAATCACAAAAAAATACTCAAAAGTGCATCCTCAGTAATTTATAAAATTTGAGTAAAAAATTACGAACTTTGGCAGCTTTTGTGTCAACTCCGACTGTGCCCCTACGAGTTTCTCGAAGACAGTTATTTATTGCTAACAACAG
Organism: Ctenoplectra terminalis; assembly: GCA_019453375.1. Classification (NCBI taxonomy): domain Eukaryota; kingdom Metazoa; phylum Arthropoda; class Insecta; order Hymenoptera; family Apidae; genus Ctenoplectra; species Ctenoplectra terminalis. The sequence continues at coordinate 9,589 of SMSQ01024671.1, read as the reverse complement.
TATTGGACGTTGAGCACATAAACTTTGATCACAATAAAATATTATTCGTTGCTCGATTTCAATCTCTTTTTCAATTACTTTTTGCTCGTTTGTTGCTCGAAACGGAAACGTTTAATTCCTCGTAGCACGCATAATCGCGCGGAAACGTTGAGTTTATCGATGAACACTCGGTTTCATTGAACTCGTGCGCGATTCGAAACGGGACAGGAAAGAAGAAGCAGTTTCTCGCGGGAATGAGAAGGCGGTTCCGCGGATATTAAAAATATTGCGTTCTGCGGCGTGACCGGATGAGACTCGGACGTCGCGTTGCTCTGTTTTTGCGCGAGGAAACGCTTCAACGATATCTCGATGCTCGGGGCGATAAATGACCATGCAAGTGGGGAAAATGGCGAGATGATGATTTTGGTGATAGGAGAGTAACCGTGGGAATGGTAAAGCGGCGGGATGAAATTTGCTTGTGGGAAAGCTTGTCCAAAGAGAAGAAAATATTGTACGGATGCAGGTAGCATGGGTGAATTAATGCATGCAACGCTTCTTAAAATAAATATGAGATGAATTATTAACTGCTCGGTTGTAGCTATCCGATCGTATAGGGAATCTTTTGGTTTTAGATATAATAATCCTTGAATTATTTTAATTATATTCGGAATGTGTCTTGTAGCTTTTCTGTAAAAAGAATAGGGGTATGGTTTAAAAAAAGTACTTTTTAGATAGAAAGTTTCTCGATCTGTACACGAAAGAAGCTTATTTATAAATTAACGTTTAAACTACCAAAATGATTAACCCTTCGACTGCGTCACATAAGACGTTATGCTGTTTGACAAAAATTTAAATTTCGTTCACATTGGTGCTTAATATTTTAATTTTACGAAATATGTACGAAATATAATGTTCACTTACAGAGTAAATATAAACAGTTTAGCTAAATTAGTTTATAGACAGTATATGTTATAGCTAGAAAAAAATTTAGGGAGCGTATACGCCTTTCGTACATCTTGATGGATCTTTGAGAGCGAATATATACGCCTTTCGTAGTCAAACGGTTAAAATGACTAATTCGTAATTTCTCGCAGAAATTTGAAATGTTAATCACCGTGCCCTTCCAGAAATTTTCTACTCGATTTTCTATTTAAAAAGAAACGATAAAAATTAGTCTCCCTTGCAATATCTTATTTTTTCATACACCTTTCATTTTCATTCTCTCGATAGAAATAAGCAAACCTTACTCGTCGGTACTTTCAGTATTAATTAAATTCCCCTTTCAACGACAATTCATATCACAGATACCTCTGCTTTTAAAACCCTATATTATTCATACTAATATTTCCAACCTCACATTGCTCTCAACGTCAACAAAAAATCTCCTCACCAACGTTCTTTAACCCATTCGCTGCCAAGCCTAAATTATATGAAGTCATTCCCATTGCCATTTACATTTTTTGTAAAAGATCATTCTCTTTAAATAAGAAATAAAGTATAATATTTGTAAAAAATTTTATTTGTAGTATTTTTTCAAGTTTTTTACATTTCTACATTTATGTTTGTGGCCACAAAAATTTGCTAATTCAAAAGCCTGCATGTTATAACATATTTAAAGTAGGACGAGTATACTCGTCTTTGGCAGGGTGTCATGCATTGCCAAGACGAGTATACTCGTCCTACTTTAAATATGTTATAACATGCAGGCTTTTGAATTAGCAAATTATTAGTATATTAACCCATTCGCTGCCAAGAACGAGTATACTCGTCTTTGGCAGGGTGTCATGCATTGCCAAGACGAGTATACTCGTCCTTGGCAGCGAATGGGTTAATATACAAAAGTTTCCTCGTATAAAAACAATATCACAAAGTTTCGCTTCAAATTTCACTTGGACCTGAATCAAACTAAAATCATTCGCCAAAAACAAACAAAAGAAAAAAAAAAGAAAAAAAGAAAAAAACAACCCTACACCGCTACTTATAGCATCTCCATTAAGTTGAACAGACCAAGGACCCAGGCCGTCATCCACGCCGCGTTATAATTTAAACGGATTAACAATATTTCGTTTCTCAGCGGGTTTCGTTCGACAGATAGAGCCTCCGTGACCGGCGGCTACGTCGGTGGTGGGTTATGGGTGGCGGTGCACGAACAAGGGGCGTACGTATCGTGGGGGTACCTGGGGCACCTTCTTCTGGCTGGTCTGTTATTAGGCGATATACCAAAATTGGTGGGCCACTTCCCCACGGGGCAACCCCGTAACTCCCCCATCCACCCTGCACACTAATTCACGCGGCTTTTAACTTCGCCTTCTTTCTTCTTCTCTTTTTCTCTCTTCTTCTCTCCTCTTCTTTCCTCATCATTCGGTTCCTTCTTCACCCGTTCCCCTGGCGAACATCCTGCTCTCGAATAGCCAGCACGGATTCCAGCATGGACACGTGTGCGTTCGTGTAAGCGCGCAACCGAGCGAGCAGTCTCCACCGGCAAACATTAAGAACGAGGAAATTATTGCCTAGAGAGGGAATCGCCGTCTACGGGGGCCCGTACCGATTAACAGCGACCGTGAAAAGTTTCGGAATGCCCCGCTGAAGGAGATCCCTGGAATGCCTCCCCTCGGGCTGTTAGAATGAAACGCTTGCCCGCTCGAACGGCGATCCTCGATTCGAAAGGGTAATCTTGTCTTTCGGCAGGCGAATTTTTCGGGAATAAAGTCCGCGACCGGCACGAAACTTCTCGAGCAAGGGGGAGATGTTTCCAAACGTTCATTTTCTTTTTATTCTTTTTTTTTTCCTCTTTTCTTCTTTTCTTTTTTCTTGGTCTTTGAGGGTGAAACGATTTTACCTCGAAGCAGCCCTAATTATGGGATATCGGACGCGGAATTTCGATCGGTTAAAAATATCTGGAGCGGTTTAGTTTTTATACTTTGCGTGATATTTTCGATGCGTGTTTCCTGATTTGACGTCGCAAAGTTTTAGGTGCTCGTGTAAACGTCGATCAGAAATTTTTTGTTCGATACTAGGACCATTGATGCTTGAGATGTGTCCGTTTCTATCGTAGAATTGATATAAGATGCAAGGGAAATGAATCGCTATTCATGTTCGTTACAGGAAGATATGAGAAATCGTTAAAAATGTATAGAATTTATGTGAGAAATTTGAGCAAAGTTATTTTGACAATTCCAGTAGTTCCAGTAGCAAAGAGAATTGTTTAAACCTTTCGCTTCGAAAGACGATTATACATGTTCCTAGAGTTTAAGTTTTAATTTGTTAAAAACGTACAAACGTAGATGATAATATTAATTCTCATTTAAAAGTATTGCATCGAAATGATATATATAATCGGTATATTTATACCTAATTAATAAAGATTAATAAAAAGTGTCGCAGCGAAAGGATTAATTTATTAACGACGAAAGATGAAATTAAAGTAGATACTGAACATTATTTGGATGATACAAAAATTGTTTGGATGCGGTTTTATTGTTGCAAAAATCTCGTGGAATGCGCATCTGTATTAACATTAATTAAGTTAGACCGTGTTTTAGATAAAAATTATAAACGACACGTGATAGTTACAGCCGGATATCAAGCGAACACGTTTTATATATTCGCCAGCTATAATTTATGCGATTCGAAGCAGCTTCACTCCCGGGTGGGAAATACGACTAATTTAAACGTTACATGGGATAAATACGTTATATTATGCGTTACATCGAGTTTCATGAATATTTCATTACTCGTGTGTATCTCTGGATTGGCCGACTACCCCAACCGTAAAGTATACGTACGAGTAAACACCCATTGTACTTTTTATACCGTTTCATAGGATTTTTATCGTGTTATTCCCACATTCGTTTTCGAGCATCGTGGCGGCTTATGAAAGTTAAATGGTGTTAACGCACAATAGTTAGCCATTAATACGTTATATATCTTCCCTGTAAAGAA
>SMSQ01024664.1:0-10035 GCA_019453375.1 Ctenoplectra terminalis | reverse complement strand
TACGATTTTTTTTTAAATGTATACCATATTTCCGGGCGGAGGGAGTATTTTTTAAATTCACGCTCATTTAAATAGACCCTTGCGGTATTCAGATATAGACTTTTGGAAATTATGCGCGGTATTCGGCTAATTGTAAACGTCTCGACCGAAATCCAGCGGTCACGAATGTGTTAACTGGAAGTCTCGTCTGGTAAAGTATTTATACAGATATCCTTGATCCATTCTATCTTGGGAAGGAATAGTATAGTGTAATTAGTATAGCAGACACTCCAGGGGCATAATTTATCCATGGTGTCACATTACGGTAGCTTTGAAATAGATTAAGCAACGAAAAAGATCTGTTTGAGATCAGTTGACCGGCGTAAGGAACCGCTTTCGTACGAGGCTTTATGCGACGAAAACGATGATCATAATGAAAATTGGTGAAACAAAGGACCCGCGTGCGACGACATTCGAGCTTCAAACAGGCGATCGGTAACTGACCAACGAGATAATATTTCGGGTGCTCAATGAATCTCCATTATTGGAAATTTGAATTTTCATATTTTTGACGAGGCTTTCATCAAATTATTACCGATCAATTATTGAGATTCTGTGGATAAAAATGTGTTCAAACACGATCTAATTCAGACTACANGTGTATCTCATTTTAATACACTATTGGCAGATTTTTATTAATGGATAATTTCAATTTACAATGTGTCGATTCTTTAAGAGAGTAGTAAATATTACTTTTAGTCATTGAAGTGTCATTAATTTACACGTTTTAGTAACTTTTATGTACCGTCGATAGAAATTGATCAAGTTGTCAAATTTATCTGACTAATTTATTTTTTATATTCTTACTTTATCAATGTATATCCTTTTATGAATTGTGTATCTCATTTTAATACACTATTGGCAGATTTTTATTAATGGATAATTTCAATTTACAATGTGTCGATTCTTTAAGAGAGTAGTAAATATTACTTTTAGTCATTGAAGTGTCATTAATTTACACGTTTTAGTAACTTTTATGTACCGTCGATAGAAATTGATCAAGTTGTCAAATTTATCTGACTAATTTATTTTTTATATTCTTACTTTATCAATGTATATCCTTTTATGAATTGTGTATCTCATTTTAATACACTATTGGCAGATTTTTATTAATGGATAATTTCAATTTACAATGTGTCGATTCTTTAAGAGAGTAGTAAATATTACTTTTAGTCATTGAAGTGTCATTAATTTACACGTTTTAGTAACTTTTATGTACCGTCGATAGAAATTGATCAAGTTGTCAAATTTATCTGACTAATTTATTTTTTATATTCTTACTTTATCAATGTATATCCTTTTATGAATTGTGTATCTCATTTTAATACACTATTGGCAGATTTTTATTAATGGATAATTTCAATTTACAATGTGTCGATTCTTTAAGAGAGTAGTAAATATTACTTTTAGTCATTGAAGTGTCATTAATTTACACGTTTTAGTAACTTTTATGTACCGTCGATAGAAATTGATCAAGTTGTCAAATTTATCTGACTAATTTATTTTTTATATTCTTACTTTATCAATGTATATCCTTTTATGAATTGTGTATCTCATTTTAATACACTATTGGCAGATTTTTATTAATGGATAATTTCAATTTACAATGTGTCGATTCTTTAAGAGAGTAGTAAATATTACTTTTAGTCATTGAAGTGTCATTAATTTACACGTTTTAGTAACTTTTATGTACCGTCGATAGAAATTGATCAAGTTGTCAAATTTATCTGACTAATTTATTTTTTATATTCTTACTTTATCAATGTATATCCTTTTATGAATTGTGTATCTCATTTTAATACACTATTGGCAGATTTTTATTAATGGATAATTTCAATTTACAATGTGTCGATTCTTTAAGAGAGTAGTAAATATTACTTTTAGTCATTGAAGTGTCATTAATTTACACGTTTTAGTAACTTTTATGTACCGTCGATAGAAATTGATCAAGTTGTCAAATTTATCTGACTAATTTATTTTTTATATTCTTACTTTATCAATGTATATCCTTTTATGAATTGTGTATCTCATTTTAATACACTATTGGCAGATTTTTATTAATGGATAATTTCAATTTACAATGTGTCGATTCTTTAAGAGAGTAGTAAATATTACTTTTAGTCATTGAAGTGTCATTAATTTACACGTTTTAGTAACTTTTATGTACCGTCGATAGAAATTGATCAAGTTGTCAAATTTATCTGACTAATTTATTTTTTATATTCTTACTTTATCAATGTATATCCTTTTATGAATTGTGTATCTCATTTTAATACACTATTGGCAGATTTTTATTAATGGATAATTTCAATTTACAATGTGTCGATTCTTTAAGAGAGTAGTAAATATTACTTTTAGTCATTGAAGTGTCATTAATTTACACGTTTTAGTAACTTTTATGTACCGTCGATAGAAATTGATCAAGTTGTCAAATTTATCTGACTAATTTATTTTTTATATTCTTACTTTATCAATGTATATCCTTTTATGAATTGTGTATCTCATTTTAATACACTATTGGCAGATTTTTATTAATGGATAATTTCAATTTACAATGTGTCGATTCTTTAAGAGAGTAGTAAATATTACTTTTAGTCATTGAAGTGTCATTAATTTACACGTTTTAGTAACTTTTATGTACCGTCGATAGAAATTGATCAAGTTGTCAAATTTATCTGACTAATTTATTTTTTATATTCTTACTTTATCAATGTATATCCTTTTATGAATTGTGTATCTCATTTTAATACACTATTGGCAGATTTTTATTAATGGATAATTTCAATTTACAATGTGTCGATTCTTTAAGAGAGTAGTAAATATTACTTTTAGTCATTGAAGTGTCATTAATTTACACGTTTTAGTAACTTTTATGTACCGTCGATAGAAATTGATCAAGTTGTCAAATTTATCTGACTAATTTATTTTTTATATTCTTACTTTATCAATGTATATCCTTTTATGAATTGTGTATCTCATTTTAATACACTATTGGCAGATTTTTATTAATGGATAATTTCAATTTACAATGTGTCGATTCTTTAAGAGAGTAGTAAATATTACTTTTAGTCATTGAAGTGTCATTAATTTACACGTTTTAGTAACTTTTATGTACCGTCGATAGAAATTGATCAAGTTGTCAAATTTATCTGACTAATTTATTTTTTATATTCTTACTTTATCAATGTATATCCTTTTATGAATTGTGTATCTCATTTTAATACACTATTGGCAGATTTTTATTAATGGATAATTTCAATTTACAATGTGTCGATTCTTTAAGAGAGTAGTAAATATTACTTTTAGTCATTGAAGTGTCATTAATTTACACGTTTTAGTAACTTTTATGTACCGTCGATAGAAATTGATCAAGTTGTCAAATTTATCTGACTAATTTATTTTTTATATTCTTACTTTATCAATGTATATCCTTTTATGAATTGTGTATCTCATTTTAATACACTATTGGCAGATTTTTATTAATGGATAATTTCAATTTACAATGTGTCGATTCTTTAAGAGAGTAGTAAATATTACTTTTAGTCATTGAAGTGTCATTAATTTACACGTTTTAGTAACTTTTATGTACCGTCGATAGAAATTGATCAAGTTGTCAAATTTATCTGACTAATTTATTTTTTATATTCTTACTTTATCAATGTATATCCTTTTATGAATTGTGTATCTCATTTTAATACACTATTGGCAGATTTTTATTAATGGATAATTTCAATTTACAATGTGTCGATTCTTTAAGAGAGTAGTAAATATTACTTTTAGTCATTGAAGTGTCATTAATTTACACGTTTTAGTAACTTTTATGTACCGTCGATAGAAATTGATCAAGTTGTCAAATTTATCTGACTAATTTATTTTTTATATTCTTACTTTATCAATGTATATCCTTTTATGAATTGTGTATCTCATTTTAATACACTATTGGCAGATTTTTATTAATGGATAATTTCAATTTACAATGTGTCGATTCTTTAAGAGAGTAGTAAATATTACTTTTAGTCATTGAAGTGTCATTAATTTACACGTTTTAGTAACTTTTATGTACCGTCGATAGAAATTGATCAAGTTGTCAAATTTATCTGACTAATTTATTTTTTATATTCTTACTTTATCAATGTATATCCTTTTATGAATTGTGTATCTCATTTTAATACACTATTGGCAGATTTTTATTAATGGATAATTTCAATTTACAATGTGTCGATTCTTTAAGAGAGTAGTAAATATTACTTTTAGTCATTGAAGTGTCATTAATTTACACGTTTTAGTAACTTTTATGTACCGTCGATAGAAATTGATCAAGTTGACAAATTTATCTGACTAATTTATTTTTTATATTCTTACTTTATCAATGTATATCCTTTTATGAATTGTGTATCTCATTTTAATACACTATTGGCAGATTTTTATTAATGGATAATTTCAATTTACAATGTGTTGATTCTTTAAGAGAGTAGTAAATATTACTTTCAGTCATTAAAGTGTCATTAATTTACACGTTTTAGTAACTTTTATGTACCATAATTAAGTTGACAAATTTATGCCCGGATACTTACGAGCGGTAGTGTATCTCGGTACTTACATGCTTTCATTGAAAAATGTGAAATACAATACACTGTGAATACAAATTATGGTTTGAATTTTGTGTCGCAATCGATTTGAGATAGTTAATTACAAACGCAAAAGCGCACCGTACACTCAAATATAAAATACGAAGATTTCGATTAAGATAGGTATTGAAACTTACGACTGCGGTACACGAATTACGAAAAAATTCATAATTACTTTACTCCATACAAGTGCATAACTTTAAACAAACAAATAATCACGTGCATACTTTTTGACTACACACCGTAACAATTATTTTCTGAATAAATATCTGATATGAAATAACATGTTTAAAAAGTCTAAGCAAGAAACATTGACGCGTGTAACTTTAATGGCCTCCGTTTCGAGTTTATTGAAACAGCAAATCCTGCAAATTTGCTTGACAAGAAATATAGGAACGGTATAGAGAAAGAGGTGGAATTCGTTCAACCTAAAAGTGGAAACCGACGTCAATGAAGAAAAGGACCAATTCTATGGAATGTACCGACGATTATTATAAAAAGAACCATTACCGTACCAGGTTGTTAAAATTCTACTCAACTATGTCAGCGTCTGCAATACGTTTGTGTTATCGATCTTCTGAATGAATGAACATAGAGGTTCTTCCGCACTGTTTCACTTGTTACTGTAACTAAAACGTACAACCTAATTTGTATTTTCTGGTATGTAAAAAATTGTCCAATTTGTAAGCGAATGATCTAAAAAATCTTAATTGTAAAAGTATAACAAGGAAGAGTGGAAAAAGATCGTGCAGACAAAATTAAATAATATTTAAATGATCCCTTTGTACATTTAAGTTCAATATTATATACTTACAAGAAATATTACGGAATCGTGCAGATAAAATTAAATAATATTTAAATGATCCCTTTGTACATTTAAATTCAATATTATATACTTACAAGAAATTTTACGGAATCGTGCAGATAAAATTGAATAATATTTAAACGATCCCTTTGTTCATTTAAATTCGATATTATCTAATTAAAAGAAATTTTACGGAATTGATACACGCCAATTTTCATGCAATTTTGATACGATACAGATCTCGAAAAAATATTAACATTTGATTCGATATTTGTTTAACAAAGAACGTTACCGAGTCGACACACGCCAATTTTGATGCAATTTCGATACGATATAAATCTGAAAAAAATATTAGACACGTATTTTCGTTATATCGGTCATCGTTCATTTTAAAGAGGTGGTATCAACCCTCGAAGTAGGGTGTAAAAGTTTTTAATCGAATTAATATTTTTCAAAACTTTTTGCACAACTGTATTCGGCGTTAAAAAATAAACAAACCGTACATTCAAATTTTCTTTCTATCTCCAATAGTTTTCGAGATATACTGTCAAATATATTTTGCACCCCCTACTTTGAGGGCTGACATCGCCCCTTCAGAGTGAACGATGACCGATATAAAAAAATACGTGTCTAATATTTTTTCGAGATCTATATCGTATCGAAATTGCATCAAAATTGGCGTGCGTCGACTCGGTAACGTTCTTTGTTAAACAAAAATCGATTTAAATGTTTTAAACTTAAACAAGGAACATTTTACAAAAATGTTATTCTATGAAACATGTGAAACATCTCAAGCCTTCTTACTTATGAAACAGTTTGTATACAGTAGTGGAAGGTTTGAAACATAAAAATACAATAGTTTATTTTGCACAAATTCCACAGTTAATCATTTTTATTTTTCACTTATGCAAACACATTCTCTGTAGCACCATTTAAGTAAAATCGAAAATGTTACAACGTAATTTAACAAACAGAAGGGACTTTGGAATAAAACTACGCGAGGAATGGGAAAATATTTCGTCATCTTTCGTGGATAAATTAATTTTATCTCTGCCGCGACGTTTGTAATTAGTAATTGACAATAAAGGTTTCGTAACGAAATATTAATATGTTATATATTATACTACCGCTCAAAAGTATCCGAATGCTCGCTTATTTTTTACAGAATGTAATTTATGATTTTGTTATTGAATTGTTATTGTTATAGCTATGTGTAGCAGAATATTATAACAGGATAAAATTGAATATTGCGAATAAATTAGTGAGCTAATATGCAATAAAAATGACATTAAAGTCTGTAAGTGTCAAACTTGTCAAAAAATGATATTAAAGTCTGTAATTGTCAAAGTTTTTTATATTTGGGTTATTTAATTGCTAACCTATGGATTAAATAATGACGTTCTTCTGCCATGGTTAATTCAAGCAGTGTCCTTTCATGAATCGTGTATTTCATTTTAATACACCATTGGTAAATTTTTATTAATAGATAATTTCAATTTATTAGGTATAACAGTTAGGTATAAAAGTTTCTTTCGTTTTATTAATAAGTCATGGATCCATAATATTTTACGTTTTATAATATATTATTATTTTATATAAGATTCATTTTGCTCTGTTATCTTTCTTCATCAAATTAATTAACACTAGAACTACCAAAGTGGTCAAAATGACCCATTCCTAATTTTTTACAGAAATTTTATTAATTGACTATGGCATCTCAGAGGCAATTTTCTGTGATTTTCTGTTAAAAATGTAGTCAAAGCTTTGTTTCCCTTGCATTGCGTATTTTTTTATATACCTTTCATTATGATTTTTTCGGTAGAAATAAGTATGCTTTAATCGTCGGTAGTTCTAGTGTTAATTCCCTTAACAAGTTAAGCTGCATGTTCATATAGACACTGCCAAACGAAGCCATTGCATGAAGATAACGAAAGAAACTTTCGGGACAACCTAATACAATGTGTCGATTGCTTAAGAAGGTAGTAAATATTACTTTCAGTCATTAAATTGTCACTAATTTACATGTTTCGGTAATATTTATGTACCGAAATCAATAGAAATTGATCAAGTTGACAAATTTATCAGTGTTCGGATACTTATGAGCGATGGTGTATGTGCTCAATTTTACGCTACTGAAATAGCGATATTTTTATATTTTCAGTTAGATACAGCTAAATAGTTAATGTTATTCAAAAATTTCTTTGTGAATTGCTATTTAAACTATTTCAATAAATATACATATTGCGGTATCGCATTAAAGTGTCAATGTTTTCATTCATTTTTCCGTCGATTTTAATAACCAATCATAAGTGTACGCTCGATTTTGTGGGTAACTATATACAGGGTGGTCCACGGAACTTGCACACCTCTATAATTTCCGAGATATGCGTTGCGCGAAAAAGTTTTGTATACAGAAGTTGCATGGTCCGAAAGGGCACGTTACGTAGTGTATTAATTTTTTTTATAGGTGGAAGTATTTCGGAGATTTCGAAGATTAATTTTGCTTTTTTAAATGGAATAGTATATTTTTGTATCAAAATATGGAAGAATGTCGAATTGTGAGTAAAAAAGTATCGGCCTTGATTAACCCTAAACCTAATAACTAACGAGTAATTTCACTTTATTCGTCACGTAAATATCTCGCTGTCCTTCGGAAATCTGTGATAAGTTGAATCTCTAACTTGATATTACGCGAAGAAAATTTTCAGGAAATAAAGTGAAATTACTCGTTGGTTATACATTTTTATTTACAATTCGACATTCTTCCATATTTTGGTATAAAAAATATAGTATTCTTAAAAGAACAAAGTCGATCTTCAAATCTGCGGAATGCTTCCACCTATAAAAAAGATAAATACACTACATAGTCTACCCCTTCAGACGATGCAGCTTCCGTATACAAAACTTTTCCGCGCACGGCATACTTTGCAAGTTACAGAGGTGCGCAAGTTGCGTGAACCACCCTGTATATATCATTTTAATGTCACAGGAACTAAGAAATAACTTTATTCGGTAACTGTAATTTCAACGTATAGAACAGAGGCGATCAATAAAATTTCGTTAACTGTGAGTTAATTAGGATACCGTTAATCGGTCTAATAAACCCGTTCACCTTATTTTCGCAGAAATTTGCGGAGACAAGAAAATCGAAACCGTGAGGGTGGCTGGCTGAAAAACTGGCTATACGTCACTAATGTAATGTCGTTTCCCGGGCTGGTAGTGTTATTTATTGTTCAGTCCGATGAATGTCATTTAAAATTTCGATATAAATTAATTTAAGGGAGTAAAGGGGTTTCCAGGGTAGCGCAGTGGGACGGGACGTAATGGCTCGGAAAATGAAGTTCTTGTAGCCTGGCTAAGAGAGAATCTCACCCCCTCTATTTCACTCTTCCGCTTTTACCCTTAGCCGCTTCCGGCTCTGCGGCAAAGCAACCCTCCAGCAACCGTTCCTCTTCTCTTCGGGATTCCCTTCTTCGGGTGTTCGGCCTCCTCTTCTATCGCCGCTCGCTCGAGATCCTATCCCTTCCTAAGCATTCGACTCGCTGCGTTCTTTCCTCGTTTCTCTTCGTCACCCCTTCCCCCTTCTGCGATGAGACTCGGCATTGCCTACTGAAATATCCTTTCCCTTTTCCCCCACCAGCCTTCCATCTACTCTCAGCCAGCCACTCCGCTTTACTATTATCTTAAGTAAACAGACTACCTGTGCGCTCGTGAATTTCAGATAAAGTCACATGTTATCAAAATCCCGAAGCTGCTTCGAGCGAGTCGCTGCGTTTCTGCCGTACCGGCGCTACTTCTGCAGCGCACCCTGCGCGTTTTGCCACCCTTTGCGAGCCAGACACGATCTCTTTAATTCCGTTAAGTCGCGGTCTTACGTTAATACGAACCGGAAGACGAGACAATCAAGGCCGATTGCCGGAGACGTTTCGTTGTCGTCGGTGATTTTTCATCCCGGAAACGTATTGTTCTAGAAGCACCATCAGCTGTAATGACAGTTTAGTTGGTTCAAAGTCATTCTGCCCGCTCCTTTCTCTTGTAGTTTCTCTTTTACTGTTCAACGCTTTCGGTATACGAACGACTATGGTCGCTCGCTACGAATCGACTCCTGCGTACTGCGGGCGTCTATTGTCGCCAGCTATGAAGCGATCGTTAACACTAGAACTACCGGCGATTGAAGTAGACTTATTTCTGCCAAAGAAATTAAAATGATAGGTATTTGAAAAAATATCTGTAATATGGGTAACAATTCTTTGTACATATTTTTTGCAGAAAAAATAGAAAATGTCCAAAAGTACATCGTTGTAAAGGGCATAGCCGGTTAAGGGAGTCAAAAGTGCTCCTAAACCGAATTCGACTTGCGATGGATGATTCGATAGCTTAGCAAGAAAAATTAATTTGTGCCAAGTTTCAACTTTGTATCTTCACCGAGGGGGTAGTAAAGGGTGAAAGTAAAAAATCACGGTTTTGCTTTAAATCGATTGAAAGTGGTTGAATATTTAAGGATGATAGTGTACATGTTACAGTAAATGTAATCAATCCGGTGATTATGTATAATTGTATAAA
>SMSQ01024660.1:35541-62103 GCA_019453375.1 Ctenoplectra terminalis | reverse complement strand
AAAAAAAAAAAATAAAAACAGCGATAGAAGGTTGTTGCAAGACAACGCACTGTTTGAAAATAAAAATTAATTTTTCCCGAGCGAAATTTATTTTTAAATCGCACAATATAAACGCGGCATTGAAAAAACACGAAAAGCCTCTCCGACCAACTCAATACCTATTCCACATCACGTTTCTGCATCATAAACGTGGCACAACACAAAAGTGCGATTTTAATTACAACAGTTTAAAAGAGGCCGCCACGGTCTCGCAAATTGTAGACAGATAATACAAAAACCGTCGCGAAAGTGCAAAAAACATTTCCCCTTTGTCCGCGGCCAACCCTCGCCTCGTCGGGTGCATCATTTCCAGCTAGCAGCTGCAGTTTCTCTCTCTCTCTCTAGGCGTCTCGTATTGTTAAGCACTCCACGCGTCATCTTTCCGAATAATTCACGCAGATTGGCTTAATGTGTGTGCCTAAGTGATGAGGCTCGTGTACGTTGGTAGACATCGTGCCTGAAACCTGATTTGGGAAAGAGAAATAACCGTGAGGAGAGCTGTACACACACGACGACGACGACGACTCTGCTGGAATACATTGCATTCGTTAGGCAACGAACGTGACTACGTGGAGCTACGTTCTTTTCGAAAAAGAGGAAACAAAAGTGCACGCAGGAGAGAGAGAAAACGAGAGAAAGAGAGAAAGACGTAGCGCGGAGACAGGGCTCGAAAGCAGCGGAACAGAGAAAGTGGCAACGGAACCACAAAATGCCCAGAACGTGTAAAGTATTATATAGCCGAGGTGTCGCTGATTGGACAAGGTCCGATGGTTGGACGTTGTATGGCGGTATAACGCGAAATACGTGCGCGGATCAAAGAATGCGCATTTCGAGTACACCGTTGCTTAAATGCAGCTACGTCTCGTTATAAATATGTATATGTGTACACGTCGGGGTAACGGAACGTACGAGAGGCAAGGATATATCGACGTCCAATTATAATCCACTCTCGTGACGCGGGATTCGGTTACTCTGACGAGCAGACACTCGTGACGGGGCTTTGCTCGTCCGCTCGTTTGCCCGCGCACTGACATAACGATGAATAATACATATTATACGAACGCGTGATAACGCACTGCACATTTAGAATCGCCTTCGGACGAAGAATCGCATAATGCGGTGCTCCTACGCGAGCTGACTTTGTGTTTCACCGTTTTCCCATGTTAAACGGTGAGCAAGGATTTGGATACCTTCGCCCGCTCCTTGCGTGCTAATTCACCAGTTCTCGGTTTCTAAATGTTGTTTCATTTTTATCGTATCGTAGTTTCAGGTGTTTAGATACGAAATTGTGAGTGAAGATCTGTCGACATTTTCCGGGAGATATTAATTAAATTTGTGTAGTTATTCCTTGAGAAGCGTGTGAGGGTTAGGTGTTGGTTGTAGCAGGGTAGTCTGAGGAATTAATACCTTATCTAAAGGATACTATCGGGGTTGTAGTATGATTGGTTATTTGATACTATTATTCATAGAGACAGATTGAAATTTCATGGTTTCAAGGAAGGTGAAAGAAACTTTTATAGATAAAAATGAAAAAGAAAAACTGTTCTATTAACCCTTTGCACTCTGAGTCACGATCGATATTTTGTCCCAACTGGCTCGTTTTTGATAAGCAACTTCTAAAAGCTGTATTAAATTTTGCCTTAATTTTGATACTTTTATATTTAGTAACACGTACGCATTGATAAAAATCGATGAAATTTATTTTTAATCAGAAAGAACGTGTTTTATATTACAAAACTGAGAGGAATGGAGCGAAGTGGAATGTCGAATCCAGCTCGACATAGGAGCGCAAAGGGTTAACCTGTCAGCTGTGTTTGACGACTATATCCGTAATGAAGAAATGGCAGTATTTTGTGTCACGACGACTGTATCCGTCATGCGTAAAATTTAGTAACCATTTCCGATTTAAATTGTAGTTTTAGCGAAAACTAAAATATATTCGTAAATTTCAATATGTTTAGAATCTTTGGAGGTCGAGACGAAATAAAACGAACAAATAAAAAATATAAATAATTTGAGATGGACAACTCGCGACACACATAGGTGCGCGCGCTGAAAAACGGCCGCCACAGCTGACTGGTTAACAGTTGATTACAAAATTAAATAATAGTAATTCTATAGTTAAGAAAATTCAGTTTTCCGTAACTTAATCAACTGAACTTGCAAATGAGTGTGCAATCAAATTTATAACTACCAGTTTATTGAAAACACAGATTAACTAATTCAGAAACATGAACATAAATTTTTCGAATTAATAAAAGCGTCAACGTCTCAGATATTTTTAACGGAATATAGGTTAGGAGTATTAACTGAACTTAAACATTTGCTGCAGTCGATTGTGTTAACGCCAATATTGCCATCTAATAATTAAAAAATGCCATTAGTTCGACGTCGATAAACTTTATAAGATTACAGTTCGTTGAGAACGGTTTAATCTAAAGATACACGTAAATCGACAGTGTCACAGTATTGCAGGAATGTGCAATTTATTTTCTCGTTTCACAGATCGAGCAATTTTTATGCACCTCTTGGGAAATTTCTATTATCGTGCTATTATTGTTATTGACGCTTTCTGATTGATTACAGTTAGGCAAAGCGATCGGTTTCGCGATACCTATCGCATGCGTGCACGCGAGACAGGATAGATAATATTAAAGTATCCCATTATGTTTGTCAATTTAATGCTGCCGCGACGTATGATACCTTGATCGATGAGTACTTGGTACGTCGAGCAATATTACTTTACGTAATAACATTTAAAGATACTCGAACACGGTGGACTTTATTAGAAATAACACGCATCGACAGACACCATGTGTTACGATGAAAATATAATACTTTGGAAATTAATAAAATTTTATTCACATATTTTTCTGTAAAAAAAAATATTATCAATGTTACGTATAGCATGAAATAATTAGATATTAGAAATAATACGCATCGACTGTACAGACACCATGTGTTACGATGAAAATATTAAACTTTGGAAATTAATAAAATTTAATTCACACATTTCTCTGTAAAAAAAAATATTATTAATGTCACGTATAGCGTGGCCTTTATTAGAAATAACACGCATCAACTGTATAGACACCATGTGTTACGATGAAAATATTAAACTTTGGAAATTAATAAAATTTAATTCTCACATTTCTCTGTAAAAACAAATATTATTAATGTCACGTATAGCGTGGCCTTTATTAGAAATAACACGCATCAACTGTACAGACACGATGTGTTACAATGAAAATATTAAACTTTGGAAATTAATAAAATTTAATTCACACGTTTCTCTGTAAAAAAAATATTATTGTCACGTATAGCAAATCTAATATTTCAAGAATTAATATTCCAAATTTTCAATACATTACGAAAGCATACATTAATTTAGAATAATAAAGAAGAAACAATACAGAAGCTTCCCAAAAATTATAAGAGAAACTTGAACGCGTGAATTTTGCATGGCGCAAAGAATCGAACAATTCAAACTTCAAGAAAGAGAATTACTAAAAAAAAAGGAAAAAATTGAAAAGAAAGGAACAAACGTTTTATCCTCGTTGATCGACCATTCATTCCCTTCTCGCACGAATTCCATACCACTAACTCTACGTACACCATTCCAAATTCATCGTAGCCTTTAAAACACCCAGAAACGAGGAAAAAAGTCTGGGAACGATGGAAAAAAAAGGAAAAAAAAAAAATTGGTCGATCGTTCGAAAGACCGACGAGCACGAGCGCGTTACCCAATTTTCAGCGAGCCGCGCTCAGTTTGCGGCGAATTTCATTTAAATGGGAACCGGGTGTAATTTTGATAAAAGTCCCCGACATTCGAAGTCATCTGAAACGCGAAATTACTATCGACTGAAAGAGCGTAACGTTATCCGGTAGAATAATATAAAACGCGTGCACGCTGAGTGCATCGAACGAGCGAATACTTGGCGCTTTTAATGCATCCAACTCTTTGTTGTACACCGATGTAGCTTTCAATTCCCATTAATGGCCAAGATAATGCGTTTTAAGGTGTACGGACGATGTTTCGTTGGTCGTCAATTTGTACGACGACTTCGCGCGGTGTAAATCGACGCGATTCACGGTGGACGCAAGTTGCGGCAACTTGTCTATTCTTTAATCGTTCCTGCAGAACTTACGATTTAAAAGGGCGAAGTAAGTCGCAATCGCGAAGATGAGACGCGAATACGTAAACAGAGGAAACGGCGAGGGTGTTGGTTGTTGCAAAAGAAAAGTAGTTTCTTCGAGTTCTGCTCGAGGGCTGTTCATTTTAGTTACGTTCGATGCATTATTCAGAAAAAAAAGGAAGAAAAAGAAAGGAAAAAAAAAAAATGGAGGCGGAGGTTAGGAATCAGAGTTCGCTATTACGAGGTTAATTAAAAATAGTGGAAACGGCGTGGGTTAATGTTGATTTGTAGAAAGGAGAAATGGATTATTTTCATACTTTGTTCGCAATTGTAAGATAAATTTGAGAGAAATTTTTACTTTTAAAAATCGTGTTTCTGAAATGGAGGTGGTTTGAGTTACAGAGGTATCGGGCGTACACGGGAATGGAAAAATCGTTTCATCGTGAAGAAAGAGAAAACATTGTGGAAGAACATATTTGACTACATTGCGAGAGCTCTTGTTACAGCAATATTTTTTACATCTACTTTTACACCGCTTCGGTTATTAATTAATTCTACGCACAGGAATACTGAAACGTTATATTCAAAAGAATTAGTACTATGTTACGTTCTTTGCATCTGAAATACGAATTAAAAATATTAACATGCACCGTCATTTTTATTTAGATTTTTGGAACGTAATACACTATTGCTCTTTCTTTGAACCAAAGCAGGTTAATAATCAAATTCGTTCTACTATTAACACAAAACCACGATGCTATAATATTTATAAATTTCTACAAACAACCCGCGCAACGGTATTGATTTCGACGACAAAATTTCGATAAAAATACACAACTTTCTGCTTCTAAAAAGATTTAACCAATCGGTACAACAAGTGTCATTAATAATGCTCGAAACCAAACAAACGTACGATCAAAAATTGAAGAACATGATCTAACGATAACAAACCTCTCGCTCCCTTTACCCGAACAAATATTTTTCTTTTCAAATCGACCCGATCCCAAGAATCAGCGTCCGAGTTCAAAAGACAAACAGCTCAGAGAACGGGCAAGAATAACGTTTCCAATTGTGCGGCTGCAAGAAAAAAACGGTAAAGAACCTAACCCACCAACGAATTCAATTATACAAAGCAACGTATCCCTCCCTAACGTTCATTCGCCGTGTCGTGCCGAAGATTTCCCTTATTACTCGTCCTTGGCGCGATAATAAAATAATTCCTACCCCGTGCCGCGCTCTCTTCGGTCGAATTTAGCATCCGCCGACCGGTTACGTCCCTTAACAGTATTTACAGTAAATCTACAGCAAGATAAAGGCCGACTGGCTTCGTTTTATCTGCATCTCCACGCTCCTTTCGCCCCACGCCTCCTATTCTATATCCGGCCGGTGCGTTATTTCTGCAACGCTTACCAGTGTTCCTCTCTCTTTTCTCGCAGTTTCTGGCCGGATTAGCGGCAGTGTGTATGCGGGCCCGGGACCAATCTCGGTGGAAATTCAAGACGAGAGGTCTCGGATCGGCTTTGGCGGGCTTGGAAATTGCAGTGGTGTAATCAGGCTTGCCTCTCGACCCGTGGCTGGCTACCATGGGTCTCTCACCCCTGAAGACCGCCGTCCGCGCTTTCTCCGGCACCATCATCCCCTTCCGGGTCGCCACGTTTATTGCCGAGTTCGACTGGGAACACGTTCTAAGAGCGCGAACGGCGGTGCTGGCTCGGCTGGCCGCGATGCAAATTCGAAATAGCTCGCACAGGTTGGCTCAAGGCGGTACGGTGACGTGAATCGCGTGACTCGGTAGCTACTTTGTTCGGTGCTACGCGTGCCCGCGAGAAAACCGGCCGAACCGAACGTCGCTCGTGAGTACATAACGAGTAGGAAACGGGTCGGTGACTTGACGTCGACTTTCTTCTTTCCAGCTTTTCCACGAAAAAACTGGCCGACGTGTAGACCCAGGACGTGTTTCTCCGACGATATTTATGTCGTCAGCGCCTACCGGCCGAGCGTTATTGAGACAACGCACGCAACTTTGCCGGGACACGCGGTTGGGAACGGTAATGATGTCTCCGCGAGCTGTATCGATACGGGGATGCTCATTTGTCGGGAGTAGTTGCGTAAATGTGTTGCGCTAGCTGGTTTCTCGAGGAGTTCCAGGTGGTGTAGATTGCAGGGCTTTCTTCAGCAGAGATAGAGGAAGTTGATAGCGGACGGTGTTGAATAGGTAAACGTGATCCATTTTCTTGTGGCGTATTCTGTTAGGACGATGCAAATTTAAGGTGTGCTTGTATAATTTTCTGGGAGAGTGATGGTGTATCTTGTTTGTTGATAAATTGATTCGTGACTTCTTATTTGGATGGGGTTGTAAGTTCGAAGCCGATTTTGTCAACAATTGTCAACGATTTTTAAAACAAAGATGTGTCAAAACTTAGATGAAAAAGTTTTGTTCTATATTTTTGACTTAGTTTTTCACGTAGAATCACCACGTTATCGAATATCCTGTATAATTTAGGCATTTTTGGTCGGTTTACCAGGTCTAAGTCTTTTGGTGGAAGACAGAGACTAAATCTAAGTGTCCATCGATTAGGGTCTCGGTATCTTTATGCCTTTTGTCTTGGATAGTTCGCTGTTAGGTTTGAAAGTATTGGCATACGGAATAGTTTAAAGTGAACCGCTTTGTATATTTTTTTGACTTTAGTTAATTATCTTAGACCACCTCCTATATGAAGAAGGTACTGAATTATTTAGAAACGAAACAGATAAAGATGTTTAAAATTCAATGATTCTTATGTATTAATTTTGAACCATGAAAGTTCGAAAGGTTTCGAATGGAAATTATAAACATTTTTCTTACGATATTATGCAATTTTAATAATCAGAACTGTATAAATATTAAAAATAGCAGCGAAAGAATAAGAAAAGGTTTTTATGAGATTAAAGGTTTCATGAATAATAAGTAACAATAGTTTTATTTTCTGCAATTTCTAAATAGAGAAAACAATATCCCGTTTTTCACGCAGACCTTTTTCGAATTGGTTCTCTTCAACTTCATTAAATAGATTTTCTCTTCTCCTATCACAATAGATCAAAGTGTTCCAAGTATAATTACAATAGTATTGCAAATTATCTTTTTTTTTTGACAGGTTCGTTTCTACACAACACGATCCATTTAATATTTAATTCTTCTGTTAGAACATCAGACAAGGAAACAAAATTCCGATTTTCATATTTTCACTTTCCAAAAAAATAACGTATTTCTAAAACGAGTAACCTTCTGTTTAACTTAATTTAATTAAAACTTTCCTTCCTTTCGACAAACATTAGAAACGTTTCGACGGTCGTAGATTTTTCCGTCTGAAAATTCGCTTGGCACAAGCTACTGATTATTAGTGACGTAGCCAGAGCCAAGAAATTTCAGGTTCCTTTTGTTCAAAGTCGACGTTCCGTGCGCGAGTTACGATGGAAAGGAAGGCGTGGTACCGATTGCGTTTCCTTTTTTCTGCAATTAAACTCCCCTTGTTTCCATTCCCTGCTGGGGCCCATTAAGGTGTGGTACGACTTAAGCACACACTTATGTTCCGCTCTCCCTTCCTTCTTCCGTCTACCCCGCCAACCCTCGCCGTCCTCTTTTCCATTTCTTCCCTTTTTGTATTCTTTTCTCGTCGAAGGAAACATCGATCTGCATTTATTAAGATGTGATTTGCATTGAAAGCATAGATCCTTGTGGAGCCATCGGAGCATCGGAGCTTTCTCTCCTTCCTCCGTTTCTCTGTCCCTTTTGCTCTTGTAATTCTTGAATGTTGGATGCGAGTTGCTTTGCTCGGAACGGGTTGAATACTTTTGTGTAACGCGAGTGAATTGTATAGTTTGAAACTGAAACGAGGAAACTTGACGAGAGGGAAATTAGTGCGATGTATTTAGGTCGTCCTGACTTTTTTCGTGTTTCATGCAGAGAGGTATCCCGTATTTTGTTTCATTCTTTTTATTAATTAAATATTCTTGGTACACAAATATCGAAGAATGCTTACGAGGAATATCACTTAAGCGTAACGCGTTGATTTTAATAAAACTTTCGTACGAGACAGTGTTTAAAAAAATATTCGACACGTATTTTCGTTTTATCTGCAATTATCTATTAGGTTGTCCCGACAGTTGCTTTCGTTATCTTCGCGCAATAACTTCATTTTGCAATGTTTAAATAAATATAAAGCATTATTTGATAAACGTGAGATGCAGAAAAATAATAGCAAAATAGATTCGATATAGCATAATAATATATCGTAAAACATAAAATATTATGCATCTATCGCTTATTAACAAAACGAAAGAAACTTTTGGGATAATCTAATATATTTATAGGGTGAAAACAGCCCACAAAGTTGGGGATGAGAAATACATTTTCTTTAATTTTTAGGAAACTTTTGGGGGAAATATAAAATTTCTGGGAAATATAAAAATTTTTTTTAATTTACAAATAACAAAGATTTTGCAATTCTGGGAAATATAACATTTTTTTTTAATTTACAAATAATAAAGATTTTGGAATTTTTGATTAAATCATTTTCTCCCGAAGTGAACAGTTTACGGAATATCGAGGAAAATATATTTTTCATTTCTACTTTTAAGGGCTGTTTTCCTCTAAATAAGGATGATCTCTGATAGAAAAGAAGAAATAAGTGTTAAATATTTTTTTAAATATTATCTCACGTGTAAATTTTATTAAAATCTTCGTGTTGCGCTTAAACGATGTCGCTTGTTAATGTTGTAACAAGTTTTATAGCTGTATACACAGTTGTTACGAAAAATGTTTCTACGTATCTTCATTTTTCAACACGGCACTTTTCAATTGTGTTCCATATTTCATTTCCATGGTACCAAATTTTTATGATCATACGAAAGTACTATTAAATGTACTTGGAATCAGTTAAACCTTATCTCTCCCATATTTTTCCAACATAATTTGTCTCTTGATTCTAAAAAGATAAGATAAATATAAAAATAATGAATCTGTAATAGATCGCAATTCTAAAAAAAAAGAAAATTATATTGCTCGTTCAAGGCATCGGTTACAACACATTAATAATAAAATAAAAAAGAAAACCGTGAAATATATTTTTCTATCCAGCGTTTATTTCTTAAGCACCTGTTAAAAAATTTCAGAGGTCTATTTTATTAACATTTTGTAATTCGACTTTCATTTATCTCTGTTCAAGTATCTTAGTAACAAAATTAATAGTTATAATTTACAGTTCGAATTTTTAAAATTACATTCTCAACACTAGAACTACCATCGATTAAAACACTTATTTCTACGGAAGAAATGAAAATGAAAGATATATAAAAAAAATACATAAATTAAATAAGACAAAGCTTCATTTATATTTTTAACAGAAAATCATAGAAAATCTCCTGAATAACATCATAGTTAATTTATAAAATTTCTGTAAAGAATCACGAATGGATCACTTTGACCACGTCGATAGTGCTGCATCTCTAACTCGTGTTGCATCGTTGAAAAATGATTCGACGTCGCAAAGTCGACGAATTGAAGTGGAATGAATTGAAACACGAGATCTGACACTTGGGGCCATCGTAAACGGTTTTTTAATATTCTACAAACTGAGTGAATATCGATGAGATTCTCAACGGGGTCTTACAATATTCAGGTTAAGGGGATTCGATCTTGTAGACAACTTAAAGTCGTTCGAAAGAAATACAATCTTCTAAGCGTAAGATGGATTGTTATCCTGGAAAATCGAGAGGAACGATCCATGGATCACGATGCTCCCTTCTCTTGGTGTTTTGCAATATCCTTATCGCGATGGAATCAAGGTGTACGATCTATGGATCCGAATCCTTTCTTCCTTTCAATATTTAGCTATTCGAATCGATCGAACGCCGCAGTTATCGCAACGCTGTTTCGCACTAAAATAACGAACGCTTGAAAAGTGTTTTTGAAAAAAGTGAAATTTTCATTGTTACACGAGACACGTGAAATAGTGTAGTTAGATTAAAATTAATTTCTAAAATAATTGAAGCTTTTAAAAAGTATATTTATA
Organism: Ctenoplectra terminalis; assembly: GCA_019453375.1. Lineage (NCBI taxonomy): Eukaryota > Metazoa > Arthropoda > Insecta > Hymenoptera > Apidae > Ctenoplectra > Ctenoplectra terminalis. The sequence goes on along the minus strand of SMSQ01024660.1, from coordinate 51,878 downwards.
AAGTGGTAGTAATGAAATATCTGAATTTAAATTAATTGGAGGTATTGATTAAAGTAGAACGTTTTTCTCTGTTAATTAATAAAGGTGAAATTAAGGTAATTAAATTTCGAAATGAAATATTATAATTCAGAGAAGTAATTATTTTTGTACGACAAGTAATAGTTTCGATCATATGATCGTTACTTTGAGTAAAATAATTTTTGTTATAATTTTTCTAATTAAATTTACAATTAAATTTCCTGCTATAATTAAATTTATTCTTTTTATCGCGCGAGAAGGTAAATGGTGAAAATTCGAGGAATAGAATGTGGAACAAGTATTTTCGCGTAATGAACAGAATTGCTTAAAATGTTTGAACGTTTATAATTTAAATTATACGCGATGAATGAGAATGTTTCTTATCGATTGGCATTATTCAATCGTAAAAGAAATAATTAACCCTTAAGAGAGTTTTTATTTTTAAATACATTTAATTTAATATATGTACGTACTTTCACCAAATTCATACAATGGGAATAAATTTTGTTTGCAACGTTAGAAACATTATGAAATGATAGATAATTATATAAATGTTTTAATAATTATATCAATATATATTGAACAATATTTAATTTAAAATTGCACGTATGCCGTGAAATAATCCACTTAAGAATTAAAAATAAAATGCAATAAGAGTAAATAAATATTAGAAAAAAAACACGTATAAATAATATTTAATAATAAATTTAAAATACACGAATTCGACTCGAAACATGGATGTTTCATCTAGATATTTTTAATGATAATTAATAATTGTGGTATTGTTAAAAAAATACACAAATGAGAATATCCTCTCTTTCAATATTCTCGAATGCACTTGCATACAATTTATAATATGGAGAATCGAATCGTGGTACAAACTAGCGAGAAGAGGAACGTCATTCTATTCACAGACGACTTCAGAATTACATTAAGGCAGTAATTAACTGCACGGAAGTTTGGAATCCTCCTTGTCGCAGTTAACTATCAGGGCACGTTAAATGAAACATATACAAACAAAAATGTAATTTAATCTTTATCAAAGTTCACCGTTGCGCTTCGTATCGCGACAATGTTCAGAAAGAAAATTTAATATCTGCAGAATATGTGTTCACGCGAGCGATGTTTATTAAACTGGAAGGCGAAAAGTTTTGATAATATGAAACATCGTTTTGTCGAATGAAACTTTAGCCACACGTAGTTTCTTCCAAGTATCGTGTACTTGATTCAAATAATTTTCATATTATTCTATGCGTATTTACAAACGATTTCCAATTCATTCATTCTTTAATTCATTACTTCAGGTGTACGAAAATCATCACTTATAGAATTCAAAAATTTTTCGTACACTTCTTACAGACTTCTTTCGTTGCTGAACAATTTGTGAAATTTAAACATCAGAGAAACGATGTTAATGCAAATTACAATACAGTGTAAAAGTAGTACCAACGCAGAAGAAGACTTCATTTTAATACAAATTGAAATTTGTGAGAAATAGAATTTCGGTAGAAGACGNAGTTCTCGGTTTCTAAATGTTGTTTCATTTTTATCGTATCGTAGTTTCAGGTGTTTAGATACGAAATTGTGAGTGAAGATCTGTCGACATTTTCCGGGAGATATTAATTAAATTTGTGTAGTTATTCCTTGAGAAGCGTGTGAGGGTTAGGTGTTGGTTGTAGCAGGGTAGTCTGAGGAATTAATACCTTATCTAAAGGATACTATCGGGGTTGTAGTATGATTGGTTATTTGATACTATTATTCATAGAGACAGATTGAAATTTCATGGTTTCAAGGAAGGTGAAAGAAACTTTTATAGATAAAAATGAAAAAGAAAAACTGTTCTATTAACCCTTTGCACTCTGAGTCACGATCGATATTTTGTCCCAACTGGCTCGTTTTTGATAAGCAACTTCTAAAAGCTGTATTAAATTTTGCCTTAATTTTGATACTTTTATATTTAGTAACACGTATGCATTGATAAAAATCGATGAAATTTATTTTTAATCAGAAAGAACGTGTTTTATATTACAAAACCGAGAGGAATGGAGCGAAGTGGAATGTCGAATCCAGCTCGACATAGGAGCGCAAAGGGTTAACCTGTCAGCTGTGTTTGACGACTATATCCGTAATGAAGAAATGGCAGTATTTTGTGTCACGACGACTGTATCCGTCATGCGTAAAATTTAGTAACCATTTCCGATTTAAATTGTAGTTTTAGCGAAAACTAAAATATTGTAGTGTCGTAGTTTTAGGAATTCGTAGTTTTAAGAACTCATAGTTTATGGAAGGCAATAAAGGCGCAACGGGACAGGGACCGGACCCAACGGACGGACGATGGGTCGAGGCGGAGGGAGGTTTGGACTGAAGGGAAAGCAGGGTTGAACGGGGAGAGTTGGAGAAAGCGAAGAACAGTGTTGATGAGAGAGTTGAACGGAACGAGGGAGTGTGTTGAACGTTAGAGTCGAGTAAGAAAGAGTTGAACGTAGGTGGGATAGTGTTGAACCGAGAGTAGAATAGAGTGCTGAGAGAATGTCAAATGAGAGTGTTGCGTAATTAAGGAATTACTGTAATATTAATAGTCTATTATCGCGCGTCACAATCGCTTACCAATACTCAATTCTTAATAATTAAATATTTATAAACTATATTTAAGTAAAAAACTCTATAATATATTCGTAAATTTCAATATGTTTAGAATCTTTGGAGGTCGAGACGAAATAAAACGAACAAATAAAAAATATAAATAATTTGAGATGGACAACTCGCGAAACGCATAGGTGCGCGCGCTGAAAAACGGCCGCCACAGCTGACTGGTTAACAGTTGATTACAAAATTAAATAATAGTAATTCTATAGTTAAGAAAATTCAGTTTTCCGTAACTTAATCAACTGAACTTGCAAATGAGTGTGCAATCAAATTTATAACTACCAGTTTATTGAAAACACAGATTAACTAATTCAGAAACATGAACATAAATTTTTCGAATTAATAAAAGCGTCAACGTCTCAGATATTTTTAACGGAATATAGGTTAGGAGTATTAACTGAACTTAAACATTTGCTGCAGTCGATTGTGTTAACGCCAATATTGCCATCTAATAATTAAAAAATGCCATTAGTTCGACGTCGATAAACTTTATAAGATTACAGTTCGTTGAGAACGGTTTAATCTAAAGATACACGTAAATCGACAGTGTCACAGTATTGCAGGAATGTGCAATTTATTTTCTCGTTTCACAGATCGAGCAATTTTTATGCACCTCTTGGGAAATTTCTATTATCGTGCTATTATTGTTATTGACGCTTTCTGATTGATTACAGTTAGGCAAAGCGATCGGTTTCGCGATACCTATCGCATGCGTGCACGCGAGACAGGATAGATAATATTAAAGTATCCCATTATGTTTGTCAATTTAATGCTGCCGCGACGTATGATACCTTGATCGATGAGTACTTGGTACGTCGAGCAATATTACTTTACGTAATAACATTTAAAGATACTCGAACACGGTGGACTTTATTAGAAATAACACGCATCGACAGACACCATGTGTTACGATGAAAATATAATACTTTGGAAATTAATAAAATTTTATTCACATATTTTTCTGTAAAAAAAAATATTATCAATGTTACGTATAGCATGAAATAATTAGATATTAGAAATAATACGCATCGACTGTACAGACACCATGTGTTACGATGAAAATATTAAACTTTGGAAATTAATAAAATTTAATTCACACATTTCTCTGTAAAAAAAAATATTATTAATGTCACGTATAGCGTGGCCTTTATTAGAAATAACACGCATCAACTGTACAGACACGATGTGTTACAATGAAAATATTAAACTTTGGAAATTAATAAAATTTAATTCACACGTTTCTCTGTAAAAAAAATATTATTGTCACGTATAGCAAATCTAATATTTCAAGAATTAATATTCCAAATTTTCAATACATTACGAAAGCATACATTAATTTAGAATAATAAAGAAGAAACAATACAGAAGCTTCCCAAAAATCATAAGAGAAACTTGAACGCGTGAATTTTGCATGGCGCAAAGAATCGAACAATTCAAACTTCAAGAAAGAGAATTACTAAAAAAAAAGGAAAAAATTGAAAAGAAAGGAACAAACGTTTTATCCTCGTTGATCGACCATTCATTCCCTTCTCGCACGAATTCCATACCACTAACTCTACGTACACCATTCCAAATTCATCGTAGCCTTTAAAACACCCAGAAACGAGGAAAAAAGTCTGCGAACGATGGAAAAAAAAAAGGAAAAAAAAAAAATTGGTCGATCGTTCGAAAGACCGACGAGCACGAGCGCGTTACCCAATTTTCAGCGAGCCGCGCTCAGTTTGCGGCGAATTTCATTTAAATGGGAACCGGGTGTAATTTTGATAAAAGTCCCCGACATTCGAAGTCATCTGAAACGCGAAATTACTATCGACTGAAAGAGCGTAACGTTATCCGGTAGAATAATATAAAACGCGTGCACGCTGAGTGCATCGAACGAGCGAATACTTGGCGCTTTTAATGCATCCAACTCTTTGTTGTACACCGATGTAGCTTTCAATTCCCATTAATGGCCAAGATAATGCGTTTTAAGGTGTACGGACGATGTTTCGTTGGTCGTCAATTTGTACGACGACTTCGCGCGGTGTAAATCGACGCGATTCACGGTGGACGCAAGTTGCGGCAACTTGTCTATTCTTTAATCGTTCCTGCAGAACTTACGATTTAAAAGGGCGAAGTAAGTCGCAATCGCGAAGATGAGACGCGAATACGTAAACAGAGGAAACGGCGAGGGTGTTGGTTGTTGCAAAAGAAAAGTAGTTTCTTCGAGTTCTGCTCGAGGGCTGTTCATTTTAGTTACGTTCGATGCATTATTCAGAAAAAAAAGGAAGAAAAAGAAAGGAAAAAAAAAAAATGGAGGCGGAGGTTAGGAATCAGAGTTCGCTATTACGAGGTTAATTAAAAATAGTGGAAACGGCGTGGGTTAATGTTGATTTGTAGAAAGGAGAAATGGATTATTTTCATACTTTGTTCGCAATTGTAAGATAAATTTGAGAGAAATTTTTACTTTTAAAAATCGTGTTTCTGAAATGGAGGTGGTTTGAGTTACAGAGGTATCGGGCGTACACGGGAATGGAAAAATCGTTTCATCGTGAAGAAAGAGAAAACATTGTGGAAGAACATATTTGACTACATTGCGAGAGCTCTTGTTACAGCAATATTTTTTACATCTACTTTTACACCGCTTCGGTTATTAATTAATTCTACGCACAGGAATACTGAAACGTTATATTCAAAAGAATTAGTACTATGTTACGTTCTTTGCATCTGAAATACGAATTAAAAATATTAACATGCACCGTCATTTTTATTTAGATTTTTGGAACGTAATACACTATTGCTCTTTCTTTGAACCAAAGCAGGTTAATAATCAAATTCGTTCTACTATTAACACAAAACCACGATGCTATAATATTTATAAATTTCTACAAACAACCCGCGCAACGGTATTGATTTCGACGACAAAATTTCGATAAAAATACACAACTTTCTGCTTCTAAAAAGATTTAACCAATCGGTACAACAAGTGTCATTAATAATGCTCGAAACCAAACAAACGTACGATCAAAAATTGAAGAACATGATCTAACGATAACAAACCTCTCGCTCCCTTTACCCGAACAAATATTTTTCTTTTCAAATCGACCCGATCCCAAGAATCAGCGTCCGAGTTCAAAAGACAAACAGCTCAGAGAACGGGCAAGAATAACGTTTCCAATTGTGCGGCTGCAAGAAAAAAACGGTAAAGAACCTAACCCACCAACGAATTCAATTATACAAAGCAACGTATCCCTCCCTAACGTTCATTCGCCGTGTCGTGCCGAAGATTTCCCTTATTACTCGTCCTTGGCGCGATAATAAAATAATTCCTACCCCGTGCCGCGCTCTCTTCGGTCGAATTTAGCATCCGCCGACCGGTTACGTCCCTTAACAGTATTTACAGTAAATCTACAGCAAGATAAAGGCCGACTGGCTTCGTTTTATCTGCATCTCCACGCTCCTTTCGCCCCACGCCTCCTATTCTATATCCGGCCGGTGCGTTATTTCTGCAACGCTTACCAGTGTTCCTCTCTCTTTTCTCGCAGTTTCTGGCCGGATTAGCGGCAGTGTGTATGCGGGCCCGGGACCAATCTCGGTGGAAATTCAAGACGAGAGGTCTCGGATCGGCTTTGGCGGGCTTGGAAATTGCAGTGGTGTAATCAGGCTTGCCTCTCGACCCGTGGCTGGCTACCATGGGTCTCTCACCCCTGAAGACCGCCGTCCGCGCTTTCTCCGGCACCATCATCCCCTTCCGGGTCGCCACGTTTATTGCCGAGTTCGACTGGGAACACGTTCTAAGAGCGCGAACGGCGGTGCTGGCTCGGCTGGCCGCGATGCAAATTCGAAATAGCTCGCACAGGTTGGCTCAAGGCGGTACGGTGACGTGAATCGCGTGACTCGGTAGCTACTTTGTTCGGTGCTACGCGTGCCCGCGAGAAAACCGGCCGAACCGAACGTCGCTCGTGAGTACATAACGAGTAGGAAACGGGTCGGTGACTTGACGTCGACTTTCTTCTTTCCAGCTTTTCCACGAAAAAACTGGCCGACGTGTAGACCCAGGACGTGTTTCTCCGACGATATTTATGTCGTCAGCGCCTGCCGGCCGAGCGTTATTGAGACAACGCACGCAACTTTGCCGGGACACGCGGTTGGGAACGGTAATGATGTCTCCGCGAGCTGTATCGATACGGGGATGCTCATTTGTCGGGAGTAGTTGCGTAAATGTGTTGCGCTAGCTGGTTTCTCGAGGAGTTCCAGGTGGTGTAGATTGCAGGGCTTTCTTCAGCAGAGATAGAGGAAGTTGATAGCGGACGGTGTTGAATAGGTAAACGTGATCCATTTTCTTGTGGCGTATTCTGTTAGGACGATGCAAATTTAAGGTGTGCTTGTATAATTTTCTGGGAGAGTGATGGTGTATCTTGTTTGTTGATAAATTGATTCGTGACTTCTTATTTGGATGGGGTTGTAAGTTCGAAGCCGATTTTGTCAACAATTGTCAACGATTTTTAAAACAAAGATGTGTCAAAACTTAGATGAAAAAGTTTTGTTCTATATTTTTGACTTAGTTTTTCACGTAGAATCACCACGTTATCGAATATCCTGTATAATTTAGGCATTTTTGGTCGGTTTACCAGGTCTAAGTCTTTTGGTGGAAGACAGAGACTAAATCTAAGTGTCCATCGATTAGGGTCTCGGTATCTTTATGCCTTTTGTCTTGGATAGTTCGCTGTTAGGTTTGAAAGTATTGGCATACGGAATAGTTTAAAGTGAACCGCTTTGTATATTTTTTTGACTTTAGTTAATTATCTTAGGCCACCTCCTATATGAAGAAGGTACTGAATTATTTAGAAACGAAACAGATAAAGATGTTTAAAATTCAATGATTCTTATGTATTAATTTTGAACCATGAAAGTTCGAAAGGTTTCGAATGGAAATTATAAACATTTTTCTCCCGATATTATGCAATTTTAATAATCAGAACTGTACAAATATTAAAAATAGCAGCGAAAGAATAAGAAAAGTTTTTATGAGATTAAAGATCTCATGAATAATAAGTAACAATAGTTTTATTTTCTGCAATTTCTAAATAGAGAAAACAATATCCCGTTTTTCGCGCAGACCTTTTTCGAATTGGTTCTCTAATACAGTCATTGCAAATTTAACTTCATCAAATAGATTTCCACTTCTCCTATCACAATAGATCAAAGTGTTCCAAGTATAATTACAATAGTATTGCAAATTATCATTTTTTTTTTTGACAGGTTCGTTTCTACACAACACGATCCATTTAATATTTAATTCTTCTGTTAGAACATCAGACAAGGAAACAAAATTCCGATTTTCATATTTTCACTTTCCAAAAAAATAACGTATTTCTAAAACGAGTAACCTTCTGTTTAACTTAATTTAATTAAAACTTTCCTTCCTTTCGACAAACATTAGAAACGTTTCGACGGTCGTAGATTTTTCCGTCTGAAAATTCGCTTGGCACAAGCTACTGATTATTAGTGACGTAGCCAGAGCCAAGAAATTTCAGGTTCCTTTTGTTCAAAGTCGACGTTCCGTGCGCGAGTTACGATGGAAAGGAAGGCGTGGTACCGATTGCGTTTCCTTTTTTCTGCAATTAAACTCCCCTTGTTTCCATTCCCTGCTGGGGCCCATTAAGGTGTGGTACGACTTAAGCACACACTTATGTTCCGCTCTCCCTTCCTTCTTCCGTCTACCCCGCCAACCCTCGCCGTCCTCTTTTCCATTTCTTCCCTTTTTGTATTCTTTTCTCGTCGAAGGAAACATCGATCTGCATTTATTAAGATGTGATTTGCATTGAAAGCATAGATCCTTGTGGAGCCATCGGAGCATCGGAGCTTTCTCTCCTTCCTCCGTTTCTCTGTCCCTTTTGCTCTTGTAATTCTTGAATGTTGGATGCGAGTTGCTTTGCTCGGAACGGGTTGAATACTTTTGTGTAACGCGAGTGAATTGTATAGTTTGAAACTGAAACGAGGAAACTTGACGAGAGGGAAATTAGTGCGATGTATTTAGGTCGTCCTGACTTTTTTCGTGTTTCATGCAGAGAGGTATCCCGTATTTTGTTTCATTCTTTTTATTAATTAAATATTCTTGGTACACAAATATCGAAGAATGCTTACGAGGAATATCACTTAAGCGTAACGCGTTGATTTTAATAAAACTTTCGTACGAGACAGTGTTTAAAAAAATATTCGACACGTATTTTCGTTTTATCTGCAATTATCTATTAGGTTGTCCCGACAGTTGCTTTCGTTATCTTCGCGCAATAACTTCATTTTGCAATGTTTAAATAAATATAAAGCATTATTTGATAAACGTGAGATGCAGAAAAATAATAGCAAAATAGATTCGATATAGCATAATAATATATCGTAAAACATAAAATATTATGCATCTATCGCTTATTAACAAAACGAAAGAAACTTTTGGGATAATCTAATATATTTATAGGGTGAAAACAGCCCACAAAGTTGGGGATGAGAAATACATTTTCTTTAATTTTTAGGAAACTTTTGGGGGAAATATAAAATTTCTGGGAAATATAAAAATTTTTTTTAATTTACAAATAACAAAGATTTTGCAATTCTGGGAAATATAACATTTTTTTTTAATTTACAAATAATAAAGATTTTGGAATTTTTGATTAAATCATTTTCTCCCGAAGTGAACAGTTTACGGAATATCGAGGAAAATATATTTTTCATTTCTACTTTTAAGGGCTGTTTTCCTCTAAATAAGGATGATCTCTGATAGAAAAGAAAAAATAAGTGTTAAAATTTTTTTAAACATTATCTCACGTGTAAATTTTATTAAAATCTTCGTGTTGCGCTTAAACGATGTCGCTTGTTAATGTTGTAACAAGTTTTATAGCTGTATACACAGTTGTTACGAAAAATGTTTCTACGTATCTTCATTTTTCAACACGGCACTTTTCAATTGTGTTCCATATTTCATTTCCATGGTACCAAATTTTTATGATCATACGAAAGTACTATTAAATGTACTTGGAATCAGTTAAACCTTATCTCTCCCATATTTTTCCAACATAATTTGTCTCTTGATTCTAAAAAGATAAGATAAATATAAAAGTAATGAATCTGTAATAGATCGCAATTCTAAAAAAAAAGAAAATTATATTGCTCGTTCAAGGCATCGGTTACAACACATTAATAATAAAATAAAAAAGAAAACCGTGAAATATATTTTTCTATCCAGCGTTTATTTCTTAAGCACCTGTTAAAAAATTTCAGAGGTCTATTTTATTAACATTTTGTAATTCGACTTTCATTTATCTCTGTTCAAGTATCTTAGTAACAAAATTAATAGTTATAATTTACAGTTCGAATTTTTAAAATTACATTCTCAACACTAGAACTACCATCGATTAAAACACTTATTTCTACGGAAGAAATGAAAATGAAAGATATATAAAAAAAATACATAAATTAAATAAGACAAAGCTTCATTTATATTTTTAACAGAAAATCATAGAAAATCTCCTGAATAACATCATAGTTAATTTATAAAATTTCTGTAAAGAATCACGAATGGATCACTTTGACCACGTCGATAGTGCTGCATCTCTAACTCGTGTTGCATCGTTGAAAAATGATTCGACGTCGCAAAGTCGACGAATTGAAGTGGAATGAATTGAAACACGAGATCTGACACTTGGGGCCATCGTAAACGGTTTTTTAATATTCTACAAACTGAGTGAATATCGATGAGATTCTCAACGGGGTCTTACAATATTCAGGTTAAGGGGATTCGATCTTGTAGACAACTTAAAGTCGTTCGAAAGAAATACAATCTTCTAAGCGTAAGATGGATTGTTATCCTGGAAAATCGAGAGGAACGATCCATGGATCACGATGCTCCCTTCTCTTGGTGTTTTGCAATATCCTTATCGCGATGGAATCAAGGTGTACGATCTATGGATCCGAATCCTTTCTTCCTTTCAATATTTAGCTATTCGAATCGATCGAACGCCGCAGTTATCGCAACGCTGTTTCGCACTAAAATAACGAACGCTTGAAAAGTGTTTTTGAAAAAAGTGAAATTTTCATTGTTACACGAGACACGTGAAATAGTGTAGTTAGATTAAAATTAATTTCTAAAATAATTGAAGCTTTTAAAAAGTATATTTATAAAGTGGTAGTAATGAAATATCTGAATTTAAATTAATTGGAGGTATTGATTAAAGTAGAACGTTTTTCTCTGTTAATTAATAAAGGTGAAATTAAGGTAATTAAATTTCGAAATGAAATATTATAATTCAGAGAAGTAATTATTTTTGTACGACAAGTAATAGTTTCGATCATATGATCGTTACTTTGAGTAAAATAATTTTTGTTATAATTTTTCTAATTAAATTTACAATTAAATTTCCTGCTATAATTAAATTTATTCTTTTTATCGCGCGAGAAGGTAAATGGTGAAAATTCGAGGAATAGAATGTGGAACAAGTATTTTCGCGTAATGAACAGAATTGCTTAAAATGTTTGAACGTTTATAATTTAAATTATACGCGATGAATGAGAATGTTTCTTATCGATTGGCATTATTCAATCGTAAAAGAAATAATTAACCCTTAAGAGAGTTTTTATTTTTAAATACATTTAATTTAATATATGTACGTACTTTCACCAAATTCATACAATGGGAATAAATTTTGTTTGCAACGTTAGAAACATTATGAAATGATAGATAATTATATAAATGTTTTAATAATTATATCAATATATATTGAACAATATTTAATTTAAAATTGCACGTATGCCGTGAAATAATCCACTTAAGAATTAAAAATAAAATGCAATAAGAGTAAATAAATATTAGAAAAAAAACACGTATAAATAATATTTAATAATAAATTTAAAATACACGAATTCGACTCGAAACATGGATGTTTCATCTAGATATTTTTAATGATAATTAATAATTGTGGTATTGTTAAAAAAATACACAAATGAGAATATCCTCTCTTTCAATATTCTCGAATGCACTTGCATACAATTTATAATATGGAGAATCGAATCGTGGTACAAACTAGCGAGAAGAGGAACGTCATTCTATTCACAGACGACTTCAGAATTACATTAAGGCAGTAATTAACTGCACGGAAGTTTGGAATCCTCCTTGTCGCAGTTAACTATCAGGGCACGTTAAATGAAACATATACAAACAAAAATGTAATTTAATCTTTATCAAAGTTCACCGTTGCGCTTCGTATCGCGACAATGTTCAGAAAGAAAATTTAATATCTGCAGAATATGTGTTCACGCGAGCGATGTTTATTAAACTGGAAGGCGAAAAGTTTTGATAATATGAAACATCGTTTTGTCGAATGAAACTTTAGCCACACGTAGTTTCTTCCAAGTATCGTGTACTTGATTCAAATAATTTTCATATTATTCTATGCGTATTTACAAACGATTTCCAATTCATTCATTCTTTAATTCATTACTTCAGGTGTACGAAAATCATCACTTATAGAATTCAAAAATTTTTCGTATACTTCTTACAGACTTCTTTCGTTGCTGAACAATTTGTGAAATTTAAACATCAGAGAAACGATGTTAATGCAAATTACAATACAGTGTAAAAGTAGTACCAACGCAGAAGAAGACTTCATTTTAATACAAATTGAAATTTGTGAGAAATAGAATTTCGGTAGAAGACGATTTCACCTAATAGATATAAAACGCACTATAATTTAGATATTTTCTACATCTTTTCATATTAAATGTACACTCTCGTTCATAAGTCATCAGACACTTGGTAATTAAAAATAAAATTGTTATCGGGTTAAATATTTAGTAAGAGTTTTAGAGCACAGTATAATTCAGTTTTCGTGATAGTTTACACAATCGGCAAGAATTAATTTAATTTTCCAGTTATAACATCAATTAGTCTTCATTCTAAGTGTGCAACGTTGCACCTTTAAATTTCTTATAAATTAATCAAAATCCACAGTTTACTTACAGTACTGGATAAAAATATAAGACACCTTGCATATTTGCACATATTTTATTTATTATTATTATTGTACATATTTCGTACATTTGAAACACGAAAATGCACATTTTATACATTTTATACATTTTATATGTCGCAAACGACCTTTAGAACGAGTACACGAAAACATATGTTTACAGGACCTACTGCAAAGAAATTAGAGAAAAAAATGTGAATATGATCTGCTTCTGATCGGACAAAATTATAAGACGCCTAGCATATTTGTATATATTTTATTTATTATTATTATTGTACATATTTCGTGCATTTGAAACACAAAAATGCACATTTTACATATCCTATATGTCGCAAACGTCTTCCAGAACGAGTTCAAAAACATAAATTTACAAGACCTACTGCAAAGAAATTAGAGAAAAAAATGAAAAATACGCTCTGCTTTCGAACAACATTTCAAGACACTCTGTCCATTTTCCATTGTTACAATTTCTGTCAGCAGAAATAAAAATCTGGCATCGAATATCTATAACATGATCCACTAAATTCCACGGAATCCTCAATGTGACACCGGTCCAACCCTCAAATATGTAAGACGTCCGAGAAGGAAGAAGCCAATAAAGCTGTCATTCGAAAACATTTCACGGAGCCGGTCTAATAATTTCTGTCTCACGTCTGGACGTGTCCCGAGGTGGCACTGTTTCGGTGACCACAGGCGTACGACGACGGTAATGACGGTGGTCCTTAACAAAGGGCAGGTTTCTTCTCGCGCGTGTGACCAGCCGGGGGAAAAGGATCCAACAGATCGATTGTTAGACCGCAGGCTGTTAGAAGTTTAACTAGGGCGTGTATAAACTCAGCTCACGCAGTCGTCAAGCCGCACAGCGAGGGCCGCCACAATGAATAAAAGATGCCACTGTTAAAGGCAATCCAACAGCTCTTCCGAAGCTGGCCATCTATCCTCCTCTCGATCCCCCAAGGGACGATCCTTCATACTCCAGAAATACTGGACGCTTCGATTTTTCGATTGCACGCCGGCCTGGTCCGGCTGAAAATCGCATGCTCCAGAGAACTCCGGCAACAATTCCAACTTTTCTAAACGAGTTACATCCTCCTTTAATGAGGAAACGAACTTTTTTAATGAGAAGCGCACTCTCCTCTGTCCGTCTCTCTCTTTTCTCTTTATTTTCCTTCTCTTTTCTCTCTCTTTTCTCTCGCTCTTCTCTCTCTTTCCCCTGTTGTCAGGGCATTCTTTTGATTTTTCCATTGGTCCAAGTGGTGGAATTTCGTTGGGTGATTCCAATTAGCGTTAAATTGTCCTAACTGGTATCTTTTATCGATTTCGTTGCAGCGACCACGCGATGGTTCGCTAAAAGTTGCAGAGGGTATCGTTCGTCGATCTTGTTTCGAAGTCGGTGATTGTTTGCCAGGAATAAGTTAGCGTTTGTATCGATAGGATTGTTGTAACGTGCAAGGAGACGGAATTTATGATGGATAATATTTTTATTGGAGGAGAAAAGAGTCGAGAGATAAATTAAATACCGGCTAAGGGGAGATTAATGAAAGGTAGTTGTATTTATATCACTCGCGATGCCGAGTAAATCATTGCAAAAGTACGATTTGTTGTATTGTTCTTCGGGGACAGTTGGTGTTTTACGCGTGTCGTTTCGTTGAAATTTATTAGATAACCAGGTAGGATATACGAAAACTTAGATTTCTGTTGTTGGAACTGTGATGTTTAAGTATTGAGTTTTAAGACGATTGTGAGTAAAATATTTGTTTCGCGTGAAAACATATTTTAAAGAAATAAATCTCGGTACAGTTCCGGGAGAATTAATATTCGTTTTGGGAGAGTTTTGCTTGGAAACTGTTTGAAAGGAGCAAAATGGTTTTTAATAGAGTCCGTAACAAATTATTCCTTTCTAAATTTTTCGAGTTGAACAAAAGGTATATTGTGCTTCTCAAACTTTAATAAATCCAATTTTATTTATTTATTTATTTTTTTTACCGTATTCCCGGGAAAAAAATTGTATTGAGCGAGAAACTAGATTACTGTATTATTTTTACCGTATTCCCGGAAAAAAATTTGTATCGAGTTAGAAACTAGATTAGTGTGCAACAGTCGTTCGATTTACCTTTCGCTTTGATAACCTTCGAAATTCGTTCAGCTTGTCTTAGTAATTTTCTAAAGTAATAATAATAACGACATATTGCAATGTACATAAACAATATCGAATATTTACCTATATACATGTTTCCTTTGAAATTGGCAGTTCATTTTAACAGAAATGACTACCATTCCACTTAAAATGTATTTACAGGTAAATGTAACATAATACTACAAATAATATTGCATTGAATCGTGTTTATTTAAAAAACAATTTGTATAGCGGAAAATTCAATTATTTAAATAAACAAATATTGAAGGTTCGTGTACCCGAATAAAATATATCGAAATTATGTTACAATTTTAATCGGAATTCGATGAAATCGTAGCAGCATGTTCGTTCTGGTAAACCTACACCATTGATGTAGTAAAAATTTCCTGAAAACCATACGATCTGTTCGTAAATCAAATTATCGAGTCGTAACAAATTTTAGCTCGCGAGAGCCTGATGCGTAAAACAATGCGGCCACCGTGATACTCTGCTTGCTATTATCCGAAGCGAAAACAAAATAGATTTCATCCGTAAATTTTTTTTTTTATTCCAATCCCATCTTCTCTAATGCGTGCGAATAGCAAACGAATTTCTCTACTTTTCGATTAACAAAATACTGTGTTTATTATGCGTTTCAGAAACAAAAAAAAACGAATGAAATATTATTCCATTTAGAATACATTTTGTTAATTTATGTTGAAATTTTTTTTCTTACGCTTGGAAAAAATACAAAAATTTATGCATCCGATTCATCGAATTTTTTATTATAATGTGTTGCACTAATTATATACACTACCTTGATCGTTAGATTTAAATTTAATGGAATACATTTGGACCGAATTAACCAATCGAATAATAAAATACAATATTACAGATGAGCAATTTTTTAGAGTTCCTTTAAATAATTTTTCAACGCGACTATATGCAGTTTTTTTGTTATATTTCTGCACCGTCTAAAAATTTCCGAATTATCGATGATTCCTAGAATTTCTAGACCGAACTATAAGTTCATTAATCTTAATTGCTCGTGGAAATTGGGAAACGTGAATTGAGTAATTGGGCCACAAGCATCGATCATTTTCAGTCAATTTCATTTAAAAAACGAGAAAACGTTTCTATTCACGGGCAGTGGAACGCAAGTAGGTCATGTGTAAAAATTTTCTAGCCGAGAGTTCCTGTAAGCGACGTGTGCGTCATTTAATCCCATTTTTAACGTTCGTATATCAAGCGTTGAAACATAATGTATTAAAATATACTCTCGACGCTTTCAGTATCCCGCAATTAAAATTGATTCAACTTCTACCGCAAAAACTATCCTTCCTTCCTGTTTCCCTATTTAGCGACACAATTTTACTATTTTTCCCCGATACTAAAACCGCTATAAAACGACATTTCTATTTTATCATCTTTCTCCAACAGATATTAGAGTTGCTATAAAAAGACGTTTCTATTTTACCATTTTTCTTCGATATTAAAACTGCCATAAAAGGACGCTTCTCGATGTAATCGCAGGAAAAAAAAAAAAAAAAAAAAAA
>SMSQ01024660.1:4357-35276 GCA_019453375.1 Ctenoplectra terminalis | reverse complement strand
ATCGCAGGGAAAAAAAAAAAAAAAAAAAAAAAGGAAGAAAAAATATTCAAACGACGAAATTTGCCATTGCATCAAGGAAACGTCACCGGATCGACCGAAGAAGACAAGCTCGACCATGTTACAACCAGGAAATCGAAGACTTAATAGCGTCGGTAAATTATTCCAATCACTCGAGATACTCTATAATAGGCGGACCAGCGATCGTGCACCAATCGAGCGCGCATTAATAACTAAATTGATTTGTCTATCGGGAAGAAAAGTCCTGAATCGACGTCTCCGCGTTTTTATCTGCCGCGTGCTGATATTCCCGGGAAAAAATCGGTGGGAAGAAAAGAGGCGGACAGCGAACCGGGTGGAAGGTGAAAAATGACAATGGTATAGGTCGGTTGGAGAAAGATCGAACAAATAAAATCAAACGCAGCTAATTCGTTTAATGGCCGTGACCCAAAGCTAGCTATTTATTTAGAGGGGTATCGGCCGAGCGAGGAGTTTGGCCTCGGGCAGACTAACTGATGATCCGCAGTCACGTTCACGCAAACACGATTGCCGCGCCGATTTAATCTGCCCGATCCTCGAAGGAATCTTTTATGCTTGCTCCGCTGTTCCCCCCCGATGGCTGAATTACCGGTGCTCGAATTCCTGCCACGAAACCTAAGAGAAAAAAAAAAAAAAAAAAAAGAATGAGAGACAGAGAGACCTCGTGGAGTCTTCGGTGGCGAATCAGTGCAAACCCTAAAAGCATCTTGGGAATTATGACCGTGGAACCGTTCGGTCGGCTCGAGCAATCAGTCTCCCGCGAACTGACACGCAAGTAATAGGAACGATTGTGCGTGTCTCTGTTTGATCGTGCTACATAAATCTTCGTGACGTGTCGCGAGGCACGGGGGGTGGTCAAGTTAAACGGCGAAACCCCGTGCCGTATCGCGACTGACGACGGGGGGAAATGTTTGTTCCGCGGGGGCAAATATTATGATTAGCGTAGAAATCTTCTCGGGGCTCGTATTTCTTCGCGACGTTTCGAGGACGTCTCGTCGTCTGCCACTTTTAATGGAGCCGCGAGGTTTCGGTCCTGTTACGGCGCGAGGATCGAGACGGGTTCAGCGACCTATGGCAACGCGTCCTTTGGGAGAAATTGTGCAGGGGTAGTTTTTGTACTCGGGGAATATATCGAGGATACGTTTGATGGGACATTTTGCGTAGCGTTGAGAAATATTCTTTCGAGTTTTTATTCGAAGATTTAAGTTCGTTGATAGCAGTTTTGATTGAATAGGTGGGGCTGTAGCGGAGATTGAGAAATTGTATTTTGGACTTCGAGCGAAACTGAGTGAAGGATGTAGTTTCATATCTTTGTTGTGGAAGATGTAATAGGTGTTTTGAGGAAGTTGGATTAACGCGTATCTATCTCTCATTTTCAAAATTTAATTCTTTGTACTCTACGGGCGCCGTAATTGCGACGTGTGTGATTCTTTTTCGGTGATTAGATTCTAAATTGAATTTTGTATTTTCGTCAATTAAACTTATTTTTTTTTTTTTCATATTAAAGCAAGGAAAATTAGTAGACATTTTCTATAGCACAGTATTATTTTTATTTTCATTCACACGTGTTATAACTTACAATATAATATCTCTAAATTTGAATACGCGTATTTCTGTAACGTTAACAAAAACTGCACCGATCCGTATCACTCTGTAAGAACGCTTTCAATCTTCAGAGCACGCTAGCGATACACTTAATCCAAGCTTTCCAAATTACTCGCGTTAACCGAACACGATTCTGAAAACGCTTCAACGCGAGCATCAATGGCAGCTCGTTTGAATTCTGTTTCCCGCTTCGTTCTGTTTAATTCAAACGGATCGAAAGAATTGAACTGCGTATGATAAAAGCAGAAAAAACAAAACGAAACGAAAGATGAATGCACGACGGAACAACGAACCACCTCCGGTAATTATTTTTACATCTCCAATTCGATCGACCTATTGATTTTCCCGCCACGAGCCTTGAATTGGCTGAAGGAATTAGAGGTCGATACAATCAATCGAACGCGATAGAGCGGGACATTTTCGATAGGCAGGAAACAGAGAACGATTGAATTCGTACAACGAACACTTGGCCGGCCCGATGTTCAATTATGCCACGCTCTCGTGTGTTTTCCACGCGTTTCTGCATCGATCCTCGAGCTGCGTGTCGGTGCTGGTTGCAGAAAAAAAGTTCGCAGCCGGCTACTGTCCGCTCGTGGCCCCCTCGAAGGCAACCCTGTGGAAGCACATTATCGTCAAAGGTTCAGCCAGTGTAAACTCCTGGGGTTGCACGTGCAAATTGAGCACGAGTTGTTTAACATGGTCATAGGACCTTGTCGGGTTGCGCGGTAAGTCGTGCCCCTTGTTGCACCTACATATATACATATACATATACATATATATATATTTATATACCTATATATATATATGTATATATGTATGTACGTACACAGCTCCTCCAACAAGTCTCGTACAAGTCACGTCTCCGGAAATACAATCGTTGGGCTGATTTAATCTTGTGGATTCGGCTAGCTGCCTTGTGTATCTAAGGTACCAAAGATCGTACAGCTATGACTGTCTCTTTTGCACCCTCTTACCTGTTCCTTGGGTCGTTAGTCAGCATATATGTCTACCTGGACAAATATATTAACTTCGTCGCGCCACGCGAACTGAATCTACGAGTTTCTTTGGTATTAACCATTTGGTTTACTGCTTGTTTCGTTGGTGCATATTGTATTAGCGATAGGTATTCGCTGCTGTGATCCTTTTTGGGAATTTGAGGGTTGTGGAGGAAAGAGGCAACTTTTAAAGATGTTTTTTAGAAGTGTGATGGATAGATTGTGGATTTTTTACATTGATGGAAAATTTGGAGGCGCGAAAATATATATAAGGTACAGATGAGATATAGCGCTCTTAATTTTTAGCGGGGTAATTGTATTTTAAAAATGTAAGTTTGGATAAAAATCTGGGTTCTAATAATGACATAATTATTTGGAAAGTTCTCTGTTATGTTATGGAATTTCTAATGCTGCGAAATTAATTAATTTTTGCTTAATAATTGGGTACAAAAATATTGTCGATGAATTTTCCGGACCTCTATAATTCCATGGTGGACCTGAAGAAGGGTTAATATTGTATCAAATGTAAAACGTTGAAATATTGTGAGTAATTTATATTTGGTAGTTCTTTATCTTATAAATTGAAATTTCGGTGAGATCAAAATTAAATTTTATATTTTGTGGACAATAGAAATGCGTGGTAAAATCTCACAAATGATATACAAATAGACACGATTTAAAGATATATATGCAGAAACGAAAATGACTAAAATTAAATATTTTCTGGTACAACGTAATATCTATTTAATGCAACTATACATTTATGAAAACAACTGTAGCGATACACTGACCTCTGATACAAATCCTGTTCTATAAAAATTATTCTACAAAAACGCAATTGTGAATTTTCATAAACGATTGCTTCTAATAAGTTATCGACTCCCATTCTATTGAATTATCACTCGAAAATATAACACAAACAACTATTATAATTCCTGATATTCTTTACAATATATTATATTATTATTTATTAATATATTATATTATTATTTTAGCATTTCATATTATTATAGTTCTCTATATTATCAGCTCCTGACTTTCTGAAACATAAAAAAAAAATCATCACCGTTACACACCTATATTCGCGTTTAATGATTAAACCGTTAAACTTTTCACGCTCAAGTACCAAATTCCTACGTTACGCAACGCTGACGTTTATATCGAGGCGTCGACACAAACGATGATCGTATTTAGAAATAAAACAATTGCTCCGCTTGCTTCTCACCGCTTCATTTCGTGGTCGAACAATTCACTCGTTCAAACAGAAAGGATATTCGATTCTTCCAGACCGTCTAGCATCACAGCAATTGTCATTAAATTATTCTGCACCTTTACTTTGCTGAAATACCCGCCAGTATCGATATTGTCGTGCTTCGTTTTCCGAACCGCGGCAAAAAGAGACATTATTCTCAATGCTCGCTCTCCCCTGTTGTTTGCGGGAACAACCACTACGAGCGCTCGTGATCATCGAGAGTTGACTAGGCGTAAACCGACGGGGGTTGTTCGTGCAAATTGAGCACGTTCAAGCTGCTGAGAACGCAATACCGCGGCCACACAAATGTTCTTTCCTGCGTTTATTACTCCTGTTTTGGTTTTTGAATAAACCTCCAGTCTCTCTCATATTTTTACGACTTTAAATTTCCAAACTCTCTTTCTCGGAATTTTTTTTCAAACGTGCTCAACCTTCGCGAACAAAGTTCCCTTTTTCTTCTTTAAAAAAAAAAAAAAAAATTGCTTTTATACCGAAAATGTTCCGTTTAAAAAAAAATTGTAATTACACCTAGCAAGCACGGCGATGTATTTACGAGAAGGAAAACGGTATCGCAGAATGGCAGAGTTTCCCGAAACAATAGAAAGAATTCCTGCACGAATTCTTTTCAACCTCGCTTGGAACCGACCTGCAGCCCGTTCGGGTCGCTAAAATCGGCCCGCATAAATCACACGGATCGCCAACGAATTGATAAGTGTACAGGATAAGTTGGAACATTCCGCGGCCAACCGATGCCTGATGAGTTTCCAGTTTATCGACGGGGGGACACGAGCCTGGTCGACAAGTTTTTGGCGACACGGATCACCGGAACAGAAACTCCATTAAGAAACGTGCCGAACCAGTCAGCGTCGACTGTCCCAGAATCTAATGTATTTTAATGGAATTCTTGGTCCGGTCGTTTCTCTTACGCCACGCCGGCCACCCCTCCTTTGCCAGGGATGAGCATTAGCGGAAAAGTTAGCCAAAGTACCGCGACCCTGCCGCAGCTGTGGCCGGTTCGCACGCGGTTTTTCCTTCGAAGCAGCGGGTTAACGCTCTTACTTAGCTTAACGTTCGTTAAGGGAGCAGCTGCCGCTCGCGACCGCTGGAAAACGTCGTCGACTTTTCTTTTTCGCCCACCAGTTTCTTCTTTCTCTTATTGGGCTCCCGTCCTGCCAGTGCCTCCTCCAGGCCGCTGCGTTCATGAATACACTACCGTTCATAAGTTTTTGCTTGCCCCAATGTATTTTGATTTGTTTAACCCTCTGTAGCCCGAATTTTGTCTGCTTGTTGGAGAAACAATTACCGTTACAGTTTTTCGCTTTGATTTGAAAATGTTTTAACTAATAATTACTACAGTAACACAGCGATCAAATTTAATGGTGCAATGATGACTAAAGAAAATTAATTTTTTAAAATATAGATACATCGGTTTGTAACTTTTAAGTCGCACGGTCCCATAGAGGGTTAAGAGTGTGGCAAATTGTTTTTAAACGAACTGTTTTTCTTTTTATCACGAGTGTACAGCAGTCGATCTGTAACATTTTTTGGTATGGTATGTTAGGTTGGTGCATATGAAATATTGGATTTTATATTACGTGTAAATATTTGTATTCTGGGGTTTCCACCGTACGATTGTTTGTGATATAACCTGTTATACAGTTCGGTTATCTGTTATCAAACATATTATGTTCAAAATACTTTTTCCTAAATCGTGCGTTTTAGCCACTTTTTAAATCTTATTTTAATCACAAAATGTCGTAATTTTCCAAAATTGCATCCTTCTGCCTTTCATACTTAAGTTTGTTAAAAAAACAATAAAAAGAGACACTGGATACTGGAAATAAAATAAACGTACTTTAATATTTGAACACGGGTAAAATTCCAGACATAAATTCTCACTACAAAATTGCATTTCGATAACCGAAAACCGTCGACGTGTTTTGTAAAGTTCCATCCATCAATCTCAACTTTTTTTACTCTCTAAATTCCTTGAAAGAAAAAAAAAAAAAAGAAAAACAAAAATGAATACCGAAAATGGAAAAAATATAGCACTTACGCGAGAATAAAACAGATTGCAATTTCCGTTACAAATTGCATTCCAATATCATCTCATCTCAACCAAAAACTGCTGATGTGTTTTGCAAAATTGCATCCATCAATCTCCACCTTCTCTGCTCCATAAGTTTCTCACGAAAAAAAGGAAAAAAAAAAGAACAAATACCAAAGATACATCGTTTCTCGAATACTCGTACGTATATAAATCTACAAACGTACAAACTTAAAAGAAAAGAAAAATCAATTAGAGGTAATTGGATATAATTTTTTAATAGACTCGCCTTCCGTGCTAATGTGCACACGGTTCGTCGGTCTGCAACAACGTTTAACCCTTTTCCAGATTAACCCTATACGTTACGAGCTCACCGGTCCGACGGTTGTCCGGATTTCCACGTCCGGCCAGCCTCTCCAGTCTGCATTATTTAACCGACTCCTCTCTAATTAACGAATCGCGGTTGTTTAATTTCACTGACGCGTCATAAACGCTCGCCACGCTTAGCGCGTGCACGCGCCACTGACCGCCGAGTATTCCGGTAAATTTCGGTCGCGATTAACTCAACGTTATCAACTATCGTTACGCGTAAATTGATTTTGATATTTAACAGACTGGGATATCGTCTTTAATCGTGCAAATACTCGGAGGATATCTCGGCGATAATTGCGTGATTTCACAGAGTTCGTTCGTCTAATCAGTGTTAGGACGTTCTTGGTCTATTGTCTCGTTTGTTTCATTCGATTGGTCGATCGTTGAAATTTTACTTAGATAGGTAGACAGTAGATAGTTGATGGGTCGTAGGGAGATATTTTAATAATTTCATGAAAGTGTGGTACGAGGTTTGCGAACTTTTGAGAGCACGATGAAGTATAGATCATTGATTGATTCTTTAGTTGCGTTTATAAAAACTTTTGCTAATTATATGTGGGAATAGTAGTGTATATTTCCGATGGAGAGTTTTATTGTCTAACTGTATTTTACTTTTACAATTCTCTACCTATATTATTCCATGAACTCGTATTCAGATAACATATTTTTCATCCCTAACTTTGAGGAATATAAAAAAAAATACGTGTCTAATATTTTTTCGAGATCTACATCGTATCAAAATTTCATAAAAATCGACGCGTGCCAATTCCGTAACATTCCCTGTAAGTAATGCTAATTATTGTAGGAATAGTAGTGTATATCGAAGTGCCTTTACAGTGGTTGATTTAAAAACTGACTAAAACTATGTTTCCTTGGCTCTTTCATATTATTTTCCGGCTAAAGGCCGAACTATTTGGAAACGAGGTTCCATCTTATTGGTGCGGTCGAAAACTTGAGACCTAGATTTTATGAGAGGTCTCTTTCTCTCTCACATATACCAANGAGATCTACGTTTTACGAGACGTCTCTCTCTCACACACACCGAGACATTCTTATTGAGGGATATGTAGAAAAGGTAGTCTAATATTGAAAAAGTGTTAAAAATATATATTTGATGATAGTATAATACAACCAGGAACTATGTCCTTCCTATACCGAATTTTACTTCGTACTGGCTAAAAGCCACGTCCTTTCTTATAATCTGAAAGCCTTATTACCGTTTACCTTGTCAGGTATACCGGTTAGTGACCTTTGGGTTTTTTTCGAAATGTTTTACCGCGAGGGTGAAAGCGGCACACAAAACATTTTCCGATGGAGAGTTTTATTGTCTAACTGTATTTTACTTTTACAATTCTCTACCTATATTATTCCATGAACTCGTATTCAGATAACATATTTTTCATCCCTAACTTTGAGGAATATAAAAAAAAATACGTGTCTAATATTTTTTCGAGATCTACATCGTATCAAAATTTCATAAAAATCGACGCGTGCCAATTCCGTAACATTCCCTGTAAGTAATGCTAATTATTGTAGGAATAGTAGTGTATATCGAAGTGCCTTTACAGTGGTTGATTTAAAAACTGACTAAAACTATGTTTCCTTGGCTCTTTCATATTATTTTCCGGCTAAAGGCCGAACTATTTGGAAACGAGGTTCCATCTTATTGGTGCGGTCGAAAACTTGAGACCTAGATTTTATGAGAGGTCTCTTTCTCTCTCACATATACCAAGACATTCTCTACCTACATATATAATAACTATTATTGTATAGTTTTTTGGAAAATGTACTGAAAAATTAATCCAGATATTTTAGAACGTATATAAAAAGAAACGTGTGAAAGAGGTCTGCGAATTTTTGAGAGTACGATGCTGTACAGATCAGTGAACATTACACTAACTGCACAATTAGAACCTTACACAAATGCAATAAATAATTCATCCAAGTATTTTAGAGCGTATATAAAAAGAGGTACATTAGAGAAATCTGAATCTAAGGAAGTTTAAAATTAGAAAATTGTATAAATAATAAATAGTTGTGTCATACAGACTTGAACATAACAGAAGGGTAAAAGTACGGTCGAGTTAAGTAATTATGGACTTTTTTTTAACACTGAAACTATCAATATGATAGAAATGACAAATTCATAATTTTATATTCAAATTTCACGAATTTCCTGTAATTATCTGTAATTTTCTGTTAAAAGATACAGACAAAATTTTGTTTTTCCTTCATTTTGGTTTCTTTGGTATAAAAAGATATACTTAGAATTATTATCGACTGAGAAGATTGAGTTTAAACTGAANTTGGCTCTTTCATATTATTTTCCGGCTAAAGGCCGAACTATTTGGAAACGAGGTTCCATCTTATTGGTGCGGTCGAAAACTTGAGACCTAGATTTTATGAGAGGTCTCTTTCTCTCTCACATATACCAAGACATTCTCTACCTACATATATAATAACTATTATTGTATAGTTTTTTAGAAAATGTACTGAAAAATTAACACAGATATTTCAGAACGTATATAAGAAGAAACGTGTGAAAGAGGTCTGCGAATTTTTGAGAGTACGATGCTGTACAGATCAGTGAACATTACACTAACTGCACAGTTAGAACCTTACACAAATGCAATAAATAATTCATGCAAGTATTTTAGAGCGTATATAAAAAGAGGTACATTAGAGAAATCTGAATCTAAGGAAGTTTAAAATTAGAAAATTGTATAAATAATAAATAGTTGTGTCATACAGACTTGAACATAACAGAAGGGTAAAAGTACGGTCGAGTTAAGTAATTATGGACTTTTTTTTAACACTGAAACTATCAATATGATAGAAATGACAAATTCATAATTTTATATTCAAATTTCACGAATTTCCTGTCATTATCTGTAATTTTCTGTTAAAAGATACAGACAAAATTTTGTTTTTCCTTCATTTTGATTTCTTTGGTATAAAAAGATATACTTAGAATTATTATCGACTGAGAAGATTGAGTTTAAACTGAAATTTAATTTTACAATTTTTCGTATACAATGTTTAATGCAGGATATTATACACCATGAAAAGAGAACGCTCGTTAATCCATCTTTTTCAATGCAAATGCTTTCAATGTACAATACAACATTTATGCCAGGATATAATAACCTTCGGATCAACGGATAACATTAACAAATGAACAATAGCTATTGTTACACATAATACGATACCTCTATTATTATTAACGACATTAGCATGATTATCCATATTTCCATTAAATAGCTTTACGATAAGTTTTGTCAAATTTTTAAATCATTCTGTACTGCCGGAATATTTATTACGCTTTGAAATATTTAATTCGTATCAAAAACTGCGAAAATTTCATAGCTCCTTCAATTTCTAAAGAAACTGTAAAAATTAAAATTTAATTGTATCCTGCAATTATAAATAATCACCTGAATACGTGAAATTAAAATTAAAGTATTATATTGTATTGCATATTTTCTTTATGGAATAATTAAAATAAAATGCTTTTAAAAATTAACAATAAAAATGTTCGAGTAAAAGTCATAAAATTTTACCATTTTTTAATCGAAGAACTTCCGTTTTAAAATCGCTTTGTGTTTCACCAAAGTGCGGAACATTGTCGAGAGAACTTGGTGTTTATCGTTTAGAGAGCAGAATTTTCGCTCTCCCATCCTCGATACTAACTGGCGCGTCAGAAACTCAGAAGTTTTCAAATCAAAACAGGAATTAATTAACAGTAATGAGGACGACAGGGTGATGTATTCGAGACGTGGAGGAAATTCCATATAGTTACTATCATTACTAAACTTTCATCCGCTATGGAAGATTATATCGATTATATTCATTCATCTTAAAAAAAAAAAAAAAAAAAAAAGAAAGAAAACAGTAACGTTCAATACAAATGAAAATCATTCAATACTACAAATCTCACTGCATAATTAACTGTAATTTTCTCATCAATTTTAAATACTATTTAATTCGATATTTCAATAACACGTATTAACTATCAAACGAGTTACCACAATTTCTAAAAACTTTTTAGTAAAATCGTATTTTTAATTCATTTTGACTGATTTTCTACGAATATAAAACATTGAATTTAACAAAAATTTTCTGGTCATTCTAACCGAAGAAGATTGGAAAATAATTTCTGTATTGGAAGAAAAAAGAATCATTTATTATCCATGTAATAGAGAAATAACTATTTTATTTTAAAGATTTATAATAAAAGCGAGTGTTGAATTTATCCAGTACTAGTGAAGTATTCAGTCATACTTTGAGCAAAATTACTTTACAGTTTGAGAGAAAACGGGTCACACGGAATTCCGAACTTTCTCATAAGGACATAGCACAGTTGTGGGTTCCCTTAGGCAGTTTGAGTCATTAGTCAATTCGAGTATTAGTTATCACCAGTCAATAATCATCTAAACGTCAAACACTTGAGATGCAATTGAGCTCTCAGCGCTAGTCAATAGGGGACCGGTTAATCAATCTTAAGAATAATTAAGCTCCGGGTCAATATCACAGTCCATCATTAGTAGAATAATTAATGGGGAGCCATCTGCCTCGAGCTCGTGTCTTGGTAATTGTTTGCCAACTTGCTGTTCGCCAAATACAAATGCTTATTACAAAGACTATTTCAAAATTTAGAAAAAATTTTATTCCACATAAAATCGTACACATTCCTCGCACTGTTATTTGCAATTAACGACACGAACGAGAATTACAAACTTACTGAAAATAGGTTGTTTTTTTTTCTGGAATTATAAATTATCGCTCAAACGCACACTTTATGCATCTTGTTAAATCCTTCTGAAAATATGCAAGGATGTATCTATTAGAAAAAAAATTACGAAAAGTAACTCATCGGTACGCTGCGGATTTTTATTCAAATTCATGTTTCTGAGGATATAGTAAAAAAAAAAATAGAGCTTCGGAAGAAAATTATTTCACTCGTCAAATTTTATAAAACGCGCTCTAATTTGGATACTTAGTATGTTTTTTTCAAACTGTATTTAAACCTACAAACGCATAACAATGTACAATCAAATCGTTAATTTTTCTTTATTTTTCCTATTTCATTTTCGATTTTTAAAAATACTCGAATTATTTATGCAACAACCTGATACATCTGTAACATAAAATTAGTCTGCTTTTATAAATAAATTTATAAAATTTCCATGAGAAACTACGAATTGGTAATTTTGAGCATTTCAGTAGTTGCTGTATTAAATTCCAATACAATGTTTAATTAGTT
The DNA here is from genome assembly GCA_019453375.1 of Ctenoplectra terminalis. Lineage (NCBI taxonomy): Eukaryota > Metazoa > Arthropoda > Insecta > Hymenoptera > Apidae > Ctenoplectra > Ctenoplectra terminalis. Next base: position 23,706 of record SMSQ01024660.1, on the reverse strand, counting down.
TAATACATTATTTTGTTCCAACATAAATTTCAATTATTCTTCACATTCGTGCTCCAAAAACTCTCGTTATAGCTCGGGTTCCTAGTTATAGAACGCGTTTCGAGGTTACCGGAAATCAGTGCCGCCATTCGGGTCGGCGATGAAAATTTCTTCGCAAGTTTAGTACAGTTCGCAATGGTAACCACGAGCGTAACCCATAGACGGAATGGGTGTTTATAACACGCGGCGAAACGAGCAGCGTTAACGCGTGGTCATAAGCGATTCAAATTACATCGGTATATAAACAAGAAACTACTACAATCAGCGTGTATCACGTACAATTACACGTGACCCCGGCGTGTACGGCCACCGATTAATTTACTGTCCCATTATGAAATATTAACCCGCCGATCGGCTACTTTATTGGAGTATAGCGCGTTGACAACGCCCTACAACTCTAGACCCCCGAGGGGAATAATCGTGCATCGTAATTCGGTAGCAGAGTGATATTGTCTGTAATATTGACATTACAACGGTACTTAAAATGAATTATAATCGGACACCCATTTATTTTTAATTACTGATCTCTAGGCTGCGGATTTTTATGCAAATTCATGTTTTTACGAATGTAGTTTAAAAATAGAAAAGGTATAGGAGTTATTTTATTTGGAAAATATTTTGCACTGCATTTTGGGTTTATTTACATATTTTTGGGTTCTGTAGATTTTTTATAAAAATTCTTTCTTTGCTTTTGGGTAATTATTGAATAAATCATTTGGGTTTAAAAATATTTTATGCAAATTCATGTTTTTACGAATGCGGTTTGAAAATAGAAGATGTGTAGGAGTTATTTTATTTGGAAAATGTTTTACATTGTATTTTGCGTTTATTTACATATTTTTGGGTTCTGTAGATTTTTTATAAAAATTCTTTCTTTGCGTTTGAGTAATTATTGAATAAATCATTTGGGTTTAAAAGTATTTTTCAATTCTTTTACTAATGTCTATGTTCAACTTGAAATATATTTTCAACAGCGCCGTATTGTGTTCGTTGTATAACGGCGAATTTCCAGAACTGTTTTTTATGGCCCATATTTTTGGAGCTCCTGATTTCTATTCTTTCATTCGACGTTCTGACTAGCGTTCCTCGATTTTCGCTCCTTAAGCCTTCGGACTACGGCGTGTAGACTCTTGCTCTGATTACGACGCTCTGGTTTCTTGGACTTTTCGTCAATCCTCCACAGAATCACACCGATATACACACGTAGACCCGAGTACTCATCTAAAAACGTTGCATTATCTTTTTTTTCCACCTAAGAATTTTTTTTATTTACCGTTTATATAAAAATTCTTCTTCATCGAATAGAAAACATCTAAAAATTGAGCATTTAAATATTACAAAACAATCAGAATATATCAAATCCACCTCACCAGGTCCCAAACTGAATAGAACTGAACGTAACCTTAAAAAATATCCAAAATATCCATATTACAATGATTTTTATATTACCTAGTAGGTAAAATACATTTTAAAAAATATAAAGTCACAATCTACAGATTACATGCCAGCCAACAACAAAATTCTTCGAACAGCACCAAACCTACCCTGCAAATCAATTATTTTTATATTACCTAGTAGGTAAAATACATTTTCAAAAATATAAAATCGCATAAAAAGTCGCAGTCTACCAATTACATGTCAACCAACAACAAAATTCTTCGAATAGCACCAAACCTACCCTGCAAATCAATTGATACCTGTTAGAATAAGAGACTTAGATAGAGAAGTGTGTAACTAAATAAAAAATAGAATAAGAAACTTAGATAGAGAAGTGTATAACTAAATAAAAAATACAATAAGAAATTTAGGGAAGTGTGTAATTAAATAAAAGATAGAATAAGAAACATAGATAGAGAAGTGTGTAACTAAATAAAAATATTAAGACTTAGAAAAGTAACAGCGAATCGCATAACACATGGGAACGTACAAAGAGCTGAGAACCGAGAGCTAGCACACGGCGAGACACGGTACAGGGTAATACAGACGAGCGCGATAACACCGTCTCTGCATTATCCATAAAGTTATATCTGATAACAGAGTCGAGGTACATGCGAATTCTCAACAATACCCATGGACCGAGAAATAAACGGAAAGACAGATCGTATACCAAAACACAGCGTCATTTTTCCGCGACAGATCGATACGCCGGCCCGCACCTATTCCGCCTAAACGAATATTTAAGAATTCATTATTCCTTCTTGCCGGGTTTACCCGAGGCGAAAGCTAAGCCTCGTCGGAGATCGAAAATCTCGAATAAGGCGAGCCATGCATTATAGATACCCATTCAGAGCACCGGTGGGTAGTTCGTAACTACGTTGGTCGATGGTGCACGCCGCCTCCGCCACCGGAAAAGCCCAGTTTGGTGTGCCCCTAGACCAGGCTGGGGTGACTGAAGAGGAAAGGAGACTTGATTCGTGAAAGGGGGAGAGGTAGAAGGACTTGAACTGTGAAAAGTGGAGACGTGGTGAAGAATAAGGGACCAAAGGATAATTGGATAACCAAAGGGCAAGAAAGGTGGAGAGAGAAAAGAGAAACACGAGAAAAATAGAGATACAAGAGGAGAACAGGAAAAAAAATAGAGGAAGGTAGATAAGAGTAGAAGAAGGCAGAGAAAATTATAGAAAGACGAAGAAACGCGAAGGAAGGCAGAGAAAAATATAGAAAGACGAAGAAACGCGAAGGAAGGCGGAGAAAAATATAGAAAGACGAAGAAACGCGAAGGAAGACAAAGAAACGCACGGAAAGGCAAAGAAGCACAGAGAAAACCAGAGAAAGGGAACAATCCTGGAAGAAGGATAAATGAAAAAAGAAAAGGGAGCGAACGGTATAAGGAAACAAAAATAGACGGTGGATAGCGAGAAAGCAGAGACGGGGTAGCGAGAAAAGATGGTGAACCGTCGTTCGCGAGGAGGTACAGCAAAAAGAGGGTAGAAGGCGGCTCCGGTGAAGGTGGGAGAGGGTTCAAATGATTTAGCCCCGCCGTGGGGTTAGATCCGCAATTTCGTTTGAAACATTCATGAGAAATATCCTCCGTCTAGTACCGCAGCTGCAGCGTTTAAAGAATTGCGCCACGCGGTCGCGACCGTTTACTTATCTCGATGGCTTCCTCCTCGGGGCTTCCACCGGGTCTCGAAGAAACGGGTAGAATGTTTCGTCCGTATAACCGGATCTTTCTTCGGGGCCAGTCCTCGCGAGTTGAAAAAAAGAAGAAAGGAAAAGAAAAAAAAGAAGACGGAGAAGGCTCCCGGCGCACCGTGGATGCTGGCGGTTCTCGTGGATGAAAACAAAAATAAAACAAGCCTGGACGGATTTCACGGTCTTCTCACGGCCCAGAGAAATTCTGTGCGCGACTTCCCCCTCGTCTACCTTTTCTCTCTGCCCGCCTTTTTTCTCCCGTGTTTCTCCTTTTTCCTCCTCTCCTTCGGCCTCGTCCTGTTTCGTTCTTGGCCCCTCGACGAGCTTTAACGAGGTTACGGGTCAACGTCAATTTCTTAACCGAGTGGCGCGATCTCTGTCGTTTAATCACGTTGCTCGTTTTTTCACGCCACGAACACCCCCGCGGCTATTTGCCACCGTGAACCGGTGTCGGCCATCGCTGACTATTCGCGGAGCGTATCGTTTATCGGATTTGAATAATCGGCGAGCTGTTCGGTCCAAGCTCGATGGCTGCGAGCGTATAGGCAAGCCAAACTGATTATTCCATTCCGTATGGCGGTCGAATAATGCTAATACCCGGGTGTACCTGTGTGTAATTGTTACCAAATATTTGCCCCGGAATATTGGAACTTCCTGCTGGTTTAATGGGTGAACGATCGTTGTAGTCTGGTACCCTTCGCGAGACCTTAAGGACGTAACGTTTGTAGGGCGGAAATTGCGTCGTGTTCGTTCATCGATCGAAACTGGCATTATTAACGTGGAGTGCTCCTCAAGTATTTTTATTCGTACGGCTAGTAATTGCTTTCTTAAATAGGTATGGAAATTTGTTATTTTTTTTTTTTTTTGCTCTCGAGGTACTCTGTAATGTAATGTATAATATTAGATTTATAATATTTTTTTGAGGTATTTTATAAATTTGTTAAATGGGAATATAGAACATATTTTCATTGTAATTGTAATGTTTAGCACTCCTAAGCTTTCGTAAGTTTCATGGAATTATTTTAAAATCTTAAAACGTTCTTTGGATGGAAAGAAATTAATAAATGCTAATTTGCTTCGTTTTAAAATTTGAATTCAAAGAAATACAAAATGTAACTATACTCTAGCTCTAAATAAACTATCGCCATAGCGGCGCTAATGGAGTGCAAAGGATCGAATATAAATACAAGAACAGAAATATTATAACCTCCTCGATATTTCATAACAAAAACAGCACTTCGTTAAAAAACACATTTAAACCGTCAAAATTAATACATAACCACTTTGTCATTCCCATCTTCTTATACCAATATATCATCTACATTATCCACATTCATTCCAACAACTCGTGTCACATACGTTACATTACCCCGGTATTTGCAATCAACGCAAACAAATCGGAACAAAAAATCAGGTCATCAAAAATAACCCATGCACGCATCGCTCAAACGAGCGATCGCAGCCAATGCTTCTCTCTATTCGTCGCATCAAACCTTAAAAAAAAAAAAAAAAAAAAAAAAAAAAACTCAATATAACACCCACTCCGAAAGCTTGATAGCTGATTTAACGAACGATAAACAACGAACGAGAATCCTCCAGGTCGATCGTGTCGATCTCGCAGTCCGAACGTGTGGCTGATCCAGGCCAAAATTGGGCACTGCAGAACTTCCGGAATTTTCAATGAACTCTTGGAGGTGTGCGGCCAAATGGAAAGGAAAGATATTCGTCTATTCAGTCCAGTGGAAGGAGGCCGTTGTCGACATCGGTGACGACAGGATCCATCGGATTCCGCTGAATAACGATAGCACGAGTTCGCTAACGGGGAAAGGACCTTAACGTCGTCGCTAGTCGTTGGCGTGCCGACCTCGTCCACACGTCCTCTATTCAATTATCGGTCGTTCAGCACTCTCCGTTCGTGCACGCTAGCAGTCGAACCCGCTCCGTGCGACCGTACTTGGAGAACGCTGGAATCCTCTTCCGTCGTTCTTCTCACGGCGGCGCTTCCAACGAAATCAACCTCGTTATTCTCGTTGTAAGCGCACCGCTGATGAGCCGTAAACAGGGAACACACTTTCCTACCCGAAACGATTCGGATTTTGTGTTACTTGCTCCTTGTTTTATCGTTCAACCGTTCAACCGTTGCTCACGATGGTGCTTGAGAGTTTAATCTTTGATGAATGATCGAGAAACGTTTGATAGCGCCGGAAAAATGCGAGCAGACTATGAGAGATAGCGGTACATCGTGTTGAAGAGTTTGGATTTAGCGTTGTAGAGAGGTTGGTGCGTTTTTCTGGTTCGTTTTGGGTTATCGCATAGCGCTTAACATTTTATTTTCATTTTATTCGTACAATTCGAGTGGAAGGTTTTATATGATACAGAAACTTTTTACGCGTCTTAAGTTATTTAGGATATTTCTACGGTACCAAATTTTTGCAGTCACGTAAAAATATTATTAGTAGAACTGGGAAAGAAGCAAGGAATGGATCAATTCGTATTCTCGTGCAAAAATTTTATAAATTTACTGTGATGCATTTTTTTGAAATTTTCTAGAATTTTTTGTTAAAAATATGGATGAAGGTTTATTTCCCTTGAATTGGATTTTTTTTTTTTCAAATACGTGTGATTTTATTTTCGTTGATACAAATATGTATGCTTTTCTCGTTGATATCGTTACTGTTTAGCGATAGTAAATTTAATATATTTGAACTATCGATGAGCAAATATTTTCTGTAACAGTTGTATATTTTTAGCCCAGTCGATTTATAAGAGATCTATTTTATTTCTCCCATTTATCGAACCTTACATCTTTTATTCTTCTAACTGAAACCTCAATAGATGCACACATATTAATGGACACAGAATTCCTTTTTTAAACTTCCTGAGTGCATTGTTACTTCATTCGATTCAAGAGAAAAATATCTCATCCGCTCTATTTATTCATCTGACATTTTTTATTATCCTAATTGAAACCTCAATACACGTACATATATAAATCAAAGTAATTCTGTCCTTGTCAAAGTTCCTGGTTATATTTTTGCATCCCTCATTTTCAAAGAAAGATATTTTATCTGTTCGACTTATTAGACCTCCAACTTTTATCATCCTAACTTAAATCTCAATACAGGTACATAACAAATTAAAATAACTTCTTTTTCAAAGTTCCTGGTTATATTTTTACTTCATTCTATTCGCGACAAAAATATTTTATCTCTTTCAGTTATTGACGTCACATTTTTCTTTTTATCCTAACTAAAATCTCAACACACAGACANCCCTTGAATTGGATTTTTTTTTTTTCAAATACGTGTGATTTTATTTTCGTTGATACAAATATGTATGCTTTTCTCGTTGATATCGTTACTGTTTAGCGATAGTAAATTTAATATATTTGAACTATCGATGAGCAAATATTTTCTGTAACAGTTGTATATTTTTAGCCCAGTCGATTTATAAGAGATCTATTTTATTTCTCCCATTTATCGAACCTTACATCTTTTATTCTTCTAACTGAAACCTCAATAGATGCACACATATTAATGGACACAGAATTCCTTTTTTAAACTTCCTGAGTGCATTGTTACTTCATTCGATTCAAGAGAAAAATATCTCATCCGCTCTATTTATTCATCTGACATTTTTTATTATCCTAATTGAAACCTCAATACACGTACATATATAAATCAAAGTAATTCTGTCCTTGTCAAAGTTCCTGGTTATATTTTTGCATCCCTCATTTTCAAAGAAAGATATTTTATCTGTTCGACTTATTAGACCTCCAACTTTTATCATCCTAACTTAAATCTCAATACAGGTACATAACAAATTAAAATAACTTCTTTTTCAAAGTTCCTGGTTATATTTTTACTTCATTCTATTCGCGACAAAAATATTTTATCTCTTTCAGTTATTGACGTCACATTTTTCTTTTTATCCTAACTAAAATCTCAACACACAGACACACACAAATTTAAGAAATTTTATTCTTCTCAAAGTTCCCGATTATATTTTTACTTCCCTCATTTTCAAAGAAAGATATTTTATCTGTTCGACTTATTAGACCTCCAACTTTTATCATCCCAACTTAAATCTCAATTGCACGCGCACACAGAAATCTAAGAAACTCTTTCTCCCTCAAAGTTGCCGACACCCCTCAACAATTGAATCGCTTTGAACCCGAATGATGTTGCTTGTTATCCCAGAACAATCCCTTCGAGTAAGCGAGCCATTCCACAAATTGCATCGTGTCAATACGAATTCAACGATGCTTCCACGACGAAACCATCTCAGAAACCGATGTCTGTATCGCGCGAGCGGCTCCAGCCGCTCGGATCACCCCCCAATATAACACATCCGACGAGTGCAATAAAACGACGGGCAAGGGCGTTAAAGTTTATTGCGGAAGAGGTTTGTTGTTCGCGCTTCTGCGCCACCACCGACGAAAAAGGCTGTTATAACTTTATCACTGGCCGATGCGACCGTGCCATCGAATGAAGTTCGCGAACATTTTCGAGCGGTTGATTTTTTGTACTTGAGCAGAGCTTGCCTGAATTACATTGGAAAAGTCGCAGGAGATCGTCGAATGACCCTTTTAATGGTTTCGTCGATGCGAGCGTGATCAGGAGACGCTGATTGAATATAGTGAAGTATGCGTCCTTCGTACTAATTGAGAGGCCGTACATTAGAGTGTCGAACGCGAATAATTGAAGCGGTAAGTGCTTTCAATTAGACGTCGTTCCTATCGCGGCGAGAAAATTGGAAAAGCTTCGCGAAGTTGTGTCGCTCCGATATTATGCAAATGGTCGTCGAACGGTGTGTGGATCTGTGAAATGTATTAATCAGAAGTAAAAGTTGAACATTGGAGATCTCGGATTCGGAAGCCAAGATCGTAAATTATATTATTTTATTTCGATCGGATCATGGAACCTCAAGTTCGAATTAGTTTTTTTTCTTTTCTTTGAATTCTTTGAATGTATCTCTTCAGTGTCGATAAAAAAAATATATACTCAACTATTTGTTTCAAGACACCATTAATTTAGGAGATATTTTAATTTCAATACGGATAAATGGTAATAGACCGAGATAATGATACATTTACATTTTTAAAATATTTAAAAAGCTTCCTTTAATAAAAACATCCTTTAATCTAATTCTAGAAATTTACTCAGTCCCTGAACGATCCATTAACCCTTTCTGCCATTCTTTTCTTCAAGTCTGTTGACACGCCTGAAAGTTCCTCCGGTTAAGTTCGCTCGGAGTAAAATTTCGGATCCTTCTCGATAAACTTTGCTCTTGAAAGTTTACAGATCAACGTAAACTCATAAGTACCCCATTAATTAAAAATTGCCAAATGTTATTTAGAAAGCAAGATATTTTATCGATATAAAATTCTCAACGCATTATTCAAACTCTCAGATCGCTATAATAACCCTAAAAAAAAAAAAAAAATTTCAAACTTCCGTGTCTCGAAATCGATCACAATTTTTCCAACGAAAGCTCAAGTTTTTACCGTAAAATATATTCGATCCCTTAATACGATCGGACAATTCATACTTCGACCGTTTAAAAATTTGCGAATCCCACGGTCCACGATCGCAAAATTGTAACAGAGGGTGGAAGTAGTAGGATTATAAGGTCCAAAGCCCTCGTCTTCCCTTATGACCATTAACTAATTGCATTCTACTAATTACTCGCAAATCCTTTCGTTCCCGCCTCCGCAACTCTGTATACGCTGAGTACACGATCGTAAATACCTCCACTTTGAAAGTGCCTTCGGCTCTGCCCGTCTTTTCCTCCTCTTCGCCACCCCCATTTCTGTTTCTCTGCCTTTCCCTTTCCATCCTTTCCTTTGACTATTTCCGTCTCCGTTCGCCAGCAACACAAATAAAGACTTTAGAACGGTTAGCTGGCGGAGGCGAGATAGCAAGAACGGGTACGCAAGAACGATCGCCGCTTTTCCACCTCAATCTCGTTCTAAAGCTTTAATGATTTGTAACTTTCATGGAGAATCCTTTTTATCAGCTTTCACTTGTTGTCGTAAAAAGCTGTGCTCCGCTGAGATGCTTTAAGGACAAGATTAATAAACGAACGCGAAGAGTTGTGACGTTTCTTTGCGCCAATCATCTCGCAACCGATCTCTTCGTTAGCGAACCGAGCTTTTTCAGTTGGAGATTGTCGTCTTTGTAATTAATACAAAGGAGAGCGGTAACGCGGAGCTCCTTTTTGTTTTTAGACAATTTTTTTTCGAACGGAGCGAATTGATTAACTTAAATACTGTCTTAACTTCTTCGAAGTTTGGTAGAAGAGAGATGTACCTTTTTTTGTTTGCAGCCGATTTTTTAGGACACGGTGAATTAATTCATTTAAATGCTGTCTTAGAATTAGCTCTTTCGGAGTTTGGTGTAAGAGAGATTCGAGTAAGCTGTCGAGTACGGTGCTACGAATCTCGTGTCTCAAATTGTGTTTCGTGTAATTAGGATGTTTATGCGAATTTATATTTTTATGAATATAATTGAGAAACATACGCTGTATAGATAATTGTTTTATTCGCGGAATATTATAGTGTATGTTATATTTTCTTATTATTTATCGTTTTTGTTGATTATAGGCACTCTGTGTATTTGTGTATCCTCAAGTTTTCCATAAATGCATAAAGATCTAGAATGTATACGTAACATAATTATAAAAATTTAATAAATTTAATAATTATAAAAATTTAATAAATTTAATAATTATAAAACTTTAATGAATTTAATAATTAAAAAAATTTAATAATTAAAAAAATTTATTAGGTATAACTATCTGGCAACCGAAATAACAGCAATTTTGTAACAAAAAAAATAAATATTAGGTTGTCCGGAAGTTCCTTCCGTTATCTTCACGCAATGTTTTCGTCTAGCATTGTTTAAATAAACATTCAGCCTTATTTGTTAAACGAGAGATGGAAGGAAAAAATAGCGCAAAATGAGTCCTGTATAAAATAATAATATATCGTAAAACATAAAGTATTATGTATCCATCACTAATTAATAAAACGAAAGAAACTTTTAAAAACCTAATACCGTTGATTTCCATCTTCTTGAATTGTTCAACGTATCACTGTGCTGTAAAACGGTTAGTTTTTATTTATTTCTCTTTTATATCTGAGAATTTTTAATGAAACGAAGAAATGTTTAATCAGAGAATTTATCGTCAGGGTTTCGTGTTACTACCTTCTGCTTTGTTGTTTAACGTTTTCGTTAATGTTCTTTTCTGAGAGATTTTACGTTGTCGTAAATGTAGAATTATCGGAGCATCTGAATTATTAGCGTTTGAGAGACTTCTGCAAAGATTAAAATGGTATACGTTTCGTTTAGGTTTCCATTGTTCGTTTAGTTTCAGTAAAGTATCAGAATGCTTAGTCTCGTTTAATACAACCTAATATCTTCACTATAATTACATGGAACGCACAGCGTATTTTAGAAAAGAGTTAATACCTTGGTTGGATAATTATGTTCGCTTGTGAATAAAGAAACGTTTGGAATATTGAAATAAATGAAGATAAATGATTGCATTAACAAAAAGTTTATAATTGCTTTGACGACTAATTTCGTTCATTTATGTAATATATGATACGGTTGCGCTGTAATTTTATAATGTCCTCATTAGCGTCCATTAACCAACGGATACAAAATGATGGAAAGTGTAAATTATTAAGTAATAGATCATCGAGTAGCAGATTATATTTTATTTTAAAGAAAGGTGTTTCGTTATTTTAAACAGGCTCAAAAATAGCCTATACTTAAAATATTTATAATCTCACAGAGAATATGTAAAATATGTTACACTGAATAATGCTTTTAATTTTTGTGCCCTTTTTTGAACAGAGACATATCCTTTCTCACATCTGGATTTAATTCTCTTTCAAAGAAAATCATACTGTATCCGCTGAAAAGTATTGAATTAATTTTTTAGCGAGAAATACTTCGAGCAATGCTATTATTATTAATATTGTAACGTGAAAAATGCTTAAAACATTTTTTACAAAAAGCAGCTGCTTTAACAGAAACAATACACAAAACTCTTTCACGATAATTCAAAAATCTAATGTACGGTATGAATGTTATAATAATCAAATTGTGGATTTTCAAACGAATTCACATTTTAATGAGTATAATTAAAAAAAAAAAGAAACCAGGTAAGAAACTGGTTCATGCGCTAAAAATTTGAATCGGTGTTATACTTTTTTCACTACGCTGAAATATTTTTACTTATTATGTGCATTCCGTGTATTTCTCCGTTTTCACAATTTGCATAAAAATCCCCACTCCAATGACGCTCACTCGAACCATGAACCAATAAACTATCACTATTAAATTTCAATAAAATCTATTAATAACACCGACCCATTTCTTTGAAACATTCCAACAAAAAATCCCAATCATTAAATTACCCAGATGTTCATAAGAAACAAATTCCATTGCAAAACTCACAACCGCGCTATAATATCGCGCGCAGTTCAATTAAAGCAATTCAAATATATTCAAAAGCCCACATATCCCATGTGCCCATCGATATTCCAAAAATGATCCATAAATTTCCTGAGGAAAAAGCAATTATCGTGGTGAAAAATACGTACGAGTTCCTCTGAGTTCCCCGCCTATCAGAGCCACCGCGAGCCCCAATATTGTATTCATGATTGTCGAAAGGAAATTACTGCTCGATAACACCGGCGTATCCCGGCCACGCGTCGTCATACGCGGGATCAACGGAAGTCCGCAGAGAAGAGCAGTTATTACAATAGGAAAAGATATAGAGGTCCCTCTTAATCCGAAATCTCTGCTCCATTCCGGCCTCCATTCATTACCCTCGTCCTTCGTCCCCGGTCTTCAGCTGCAGCCCTTTTCACCCTCCTATTCTTTCTCCACAAATCTGAATCCCCATTCGAACCGACCGACCAGCAAGCCTAGCCAACCTAGCCAACCTGGACAGCCTAGCCAACCTAGACAACCTATTCAACCAGCAACCTGGTGAACACGTACGTGACCTTCCTCCTGTGTGGGCGAACGCGAAATAAAATGCATTGGGAATTACGTATATCCCTGTGTGTTCGTCGAAGTGAAATATTTCCTATCGAGAAACATACCGGAGGCAGCGGCATTCGGTCAGAGGCGCGCTTTTACTCGTGGGAGCGAAAGTTTTGCTAAAACGTTTCCGCTGATAAATCTTGTTTACAGATGGGCAGGCTCAGGTGATGCGTGCACTCGAATGCGTCAAAACTTAAAGTACGAACAGCCAACTTTGGAAATCCACACGGGACCCGTGCCGCTACGTGCCTGTACCCAGTTCGGCGCCAATAATTGTCAAAAATGCTACGTTACAGGGGTGAATCGCGCCGAGAGTTGCAACAACCGCGACGAGACTGTCGCCAAATCTCATCGGTACGTTCAACCGTTTCGACGAAGGCAATTGTTGGGACAGAGGCGACGAGAACGATGAAAATTTCGTTGGCTCGCAGTGGGGGAGTGACTCATTACGCTAATTGGTCGTTTGATGGATTGATTGCTCGAGGAAGGAATGCTTGGGATCGCGGTTAGGTTGAATTTATTCGCTGCGAGTTTTCTTCTTCGCGTTTCGTTGAGGCGATAGGGGGTTGATCTTGAGCTGGAATAATTTATTGGGTTCGAGTTTTGGGAGGTGTGATGTATCGCGAGAGGGAGGGTGGAGACGGGGGTGGAACGCGCGGGTGTGTGCGATTCCGTTGAGCTTTGTTGGGGAAAATAGGGGTCGAACGAGGTGGGACGGAACTTTTAGTCGATGTTTAAAACTGAAGAAAAAGTATTTGCTGGGTTGGATTGATGAAGCGGAGATGGAGTATAAAGGAATACAACATTGCGCTTAACCGTTTGACTGCTATGGACACGTGATATTTAAATTATGAGGTACTATTTCTTCTTCACTATCTCAACTAAATAGTTTTGTTCTGGTCTTCCCCATGGGTGAAATAATTTCTAAAATTTAATATTAAATTTTAAGTTTTATGTTAATTGAACGTACTGGTTATTCAACTGACGCGATTGTCCAAAAACTGAGGTTACCTTGTAAATACTAATTAATTAAAATTACCTTCATCATTGATTTCTGACATTATCAAAAGTAAATATCTTGATTTAAGTATAAGTGGAGTTAGGCCACTTTCAAACTACACAGTTCGATCATTCAACTAACTCTGAAAACTTATGTGTCGAGAAATTATTGTATTTGCTCGAATTATAAGCAACCTGAAATGCTTTACTGATAAACAATATGAAATTGTACATGTAACCATGGTAACCGGGAAAAATTAAAAATGGAGTTAGGCCACTTTCAAAATAAACGGCTCATATACGCGTCCGGTGGAAGCTATCATTCTAGACTATGGACACATATATGCGTTTAACGATCAAAGTGTTCAGTCGTGTAATATTCATGAGCGTGTATTAAATAAATAATATATGCTCAAGAATAGTCCTCCGATATTATTTAATACAGTGCAACTGAAAAGTTACAATAGAAATTTAGTTTGCCTGTTGAATAATCAATCGGACTCCGATGGAGTACGCGGTTCGCGAAAAAGCATTCCGTCAACACAGACTGTTTAAATCTGGAGTGCTCCGCAGTCAAAGGGTTGAATCTTGAAACAGCAGAATCAGCTTTGACAACTTGGAAACTGTATTAAAATTATGGAAATGTATTGTACTTCAAAGGTAGATCAATACTGTATTAAAATGATAAAGATATAATTTTTTATTGATAATTATATCTGAAACGGCTACATTTAACACTAAAACTACCGACGATCAAGGTAGACCTATTTGCACCCCAAGAAATAAAAATGATAAGTGTTTTAAAAAATGCATAACGTAAGAAAAACAAATCTTTGTCTATATTTTTTTACAGAAAATCATCAAATATCTCCCAAATTGCATCATTCTAAATTTATAGAATTTCTACGAGAAATTACAAGCCGGTCATTTTGACCGCTTTGGTACTTTTAGTATTAAAATAGTTGCTCGAAGTATTTCTTCCTACGACTCATAAAAGATGAAGCATGAAGGTGGATAGGTGGAACAAAACGACCTATGATTCTAGAATGGTCTTTTTTTTTTTTTTTTTTTTTACATCTGTACAGTATGTGCCTCGCTTTAATAGCAGACTTTTCATTATGCAAAATTTAAAGGAAATTGGAAAACTGAAATACGTGAATCTATATTCTGTATATGTATTTGACATAGCATTTTATTTTAAAGAAAATTATTATTCAAAGCAATTTTTATTTCAGTTCTTTGAGAATATTCCATGATTTGTTGTAGAAAGTATGAATACTGGTAAAAAGGAAAAATTTCCCTTGCATTGTGTATTTTTACCAATACCTACCATTTTGATTTCTTCGATCCAAATGAGTTCTTTAGTCATCGATGGTTCTAGTGTTAATAACCCACCGTGCAGTAACCCTTCGCTGGCAATAATAATTTTTCGCTAACATTTTTTCTTTCCTTCGATCTTTCTGAGCTTTAAAAAAACGTAAAAAAAATTCCGAAGTTCCTATTATAGTCTCTAATTTACCATACGAGCCATTCTTCAGCCTTCTTCAGACAAATATTAAACCTTTTCGCAATAAAATTAAGACTTGACGGAAAATTATGAAAAAGCGAAAATTTGGCCTGGAACTTAACCATACATTATGTGATTACTGCAAATATTAATTCCACGCGTTAAGTCGTCAATTAGAGAATACTATTTACACAAACGGCAGTCTGTTTCAGCGTAGCATATCATCGGACACGCTCGTAAGAATTTCCAAGTAGCGTTAATAGTAGAGACCCCAATTACTTCCCATGGAGCACGGATGTAATTCCATCATGTAATAGCCGTGAAAAGACACACTGAATAATTTTAGTAGTCACGAGGGTATTCCGCAGTTCTTTGGCGAGCGTTTCCCGGCGAAAGAACGACCGAGTGGCCACTCATAAGTTGAACGTAAACGACTTCGTTGTTGAAAATATCGATCCTACTTGCGACCAGCAACCGACCATTCCCTCGATGACATTTTTCTAGGAAAAAAAGGACAGAAAATATTCTGTGCACCGTTCGCCAACCTCTTTCGTCGAGTTCGGGTAACGAATCAAGTTCACCCTTCAACGTCACAAAGTGATCTGCTTCAAATGAACGACCCTTTTGGTTTTGGAAATTAGTTCTGTAACATGTTGAAACTTTGAAACGATATCTAACAAAGCTATTGTTCAACCACTTGAAATCGGTCTCGTTTTGTATAAAATATTTTAATACATTTTTCTATTGCAAAGCTTTTGAAAGATGTGCTTTGAATTTTTAATTTAACACTAGAACTACCGCCGATTGAAGTAGACTTACTTGTAGCAAAGAAATGAAAATGAAAGGTATTTGAAAAAATATCTATAACAAGGGTAACAATTATTTGCAGATATTTTTTACAAAAAATCACGGAAAATGCTCGAAACTATATTATTGTAAATTTATAAAATTTCTATGAGAAATTATGAACCAGTAATTTTTACTGGTTCGATAATTCTAGTGTTAATATTTATTCTTGGAATACGAAAGTATGTTATTTTATAGTCGATGAATTTTATCGTTACAATTATTAAATATCTCTGATGCGATTAATATTTTCTTTACATATTATAAAATTTAGTAGAATTTGTTTTTGGGAAGAGATTTAGTGTTACTTTATTATTATCTGTATAAATACTGTGTACCGTTATTCGCCGACACTATTTTAACAATTCAAAATTAATTTATTTTATTCCACAAGAATGGAATTATTCAGGATGCATTTACTTTAATTTAAATTGTAATCAATTGTAAATTCGTAAATTCTAAATTCGTTTTTGATTATCGAACCTTTTTATTATCGACCAACTTACAAAACTCATTGCTTATTTATCGGATCGTTAAACCGTGGTATCGTTTCTGCTTTAAACGTATCTGACCCAAATTTTCTCTGCGCGTTATAATAAAATTTTTTTTTGAAATTATACTAGATATGAAATATCCACGCGAACGTGCACGTTCAATCGACAGTAATTGCTTCAACGATGCAAGATATTTATAGCGGGGGGGAAAAAAAAATGAGATAACAAAGTTTTTTTGAAAATCGAGCCGTACCAGTGATAATAATATACATAGAAAGAAATTTGAACTTGTTAATGTCGCAGTGAGATGCATTTGCAATATCGATGAAACGCACATCAAAGGTATTACCGATACACACAGTTCGTGAAAATTTTAAATCAAAACATTTGAACTCTCTAAAGCGTATGGCGAACCAAATTAGGGGTGCTATTAACGATATGTAATTGGAAATCGACTCGCGTCGGGCTGTTTTGATGCGAAGACGAAAAAGTAGTATCGAAGATCATTTATTAATTTTCTCCAACCACGAATTTTTCTTCAATCATTTTTATACGAATTCACATTTTTATGAATATAATTAAATAAAAGAAAAAATTAAAAAAAATGGAAGCTAGATAGGTAATTATTTTATTCTCTGAATATTCTAGCGAGTACTACATTTAGTTTATTTATGTATTTTTGTGTCTTCAGATCTTATTTATAAATAACATAAATTCATAAAAATTCGTAACTAAATAATACAAATTTTCTACTTCATATTTTAACACTATTCTTTTCGCGATAATAGTAAAACAAATTTTTTTTAAATCTGAAAATTCAATATTTGAGTAGAAAGCAATATTATGTTAAATTCTGTACAATATTTAAACAATAAAATTAGGTATACCTGCATTAAGTTGGTTTATATGAGATATCGCTTTCTCAAATAGAACTTTAATTAAAATAATTTCTATACAATTCTTTCCAAATTTCCCAACGATTGATTTAAATTCTAAATCAGTCCTTCGAACGTTGCTTTTACAATTCCTTCGTTCCGAAATAATTTATCAAAATTAAACTTCGAAGAAACAATGCGTCACGTGTAACAACTTAATATAAACTGCTCGTCGATCAATCTCCTCTCGTTCCCTATTAACTGATTCACACTCATCCACAATGGCTCACAGACCGAAAATTATTTACACGTTCAAACCACACGCATGATAATTAAAATATATCCCAGAATTATATATAAATAATTTTCATTCCAAACACGTTCGCATATATTTCCCTCCTCCCCCCCAAAAAAACAAAAAAACAAAACAGATTTGCTTAAAACCGAGTGCAGGTGCGCTTTAAGCTACAATAAGCTGGAAAACTTATTTCCGCAAAACACGCTGAAAATTCTCTTTCTTAAGTCCTGTATCCTAACCTAACTACCGAGAAACTTCGCGATAATGTCGCTAATACAAGTTTATCTTGAGAACGTCTACTTCCGAAGACACCGGCCTATCCATTAAGACGTTTCTTTTGTTGCGAATTTCGTTAGGAAACGGGCGTGTCAAGAACTTTCGGCCGCTATAATGAACAGCTAAGAAGCACTCGGCGCAAGAAAAATACAGGAAACGAGGAAGCAAGGGGATGGAGGCTCGTCGCATCGGGAACGTCCATCTCTCAATTTGCATTTTCAGCGTTTCTCCCGCGCAGACAAATAACGAGTTCATTACGGCCCTCATCAGATATAAATGACATATTTGATTTTCGTCGTAGTCATCCTCGTCGCCGTCGTCGGCGTCGTTTATAAGACGAACGCCGCCTTAGAGTTCGGCCGTTTCATGCTTTTAACGAGAGTGAGCGAGACAGGGAACGAGAAAGAGAGAGAGAGAGAGAGGTGAGCCTTTTGTGATCACTGATCTATCCACAAATCGAGAGACATCTTGCGCATTAACCACCTGCGAACGTTAATCCGTCCCTCGATTCTGTCAGATCTGTTCGAGATAATTTTCATCAGTTCAACGAAGAAGATTCTCAGCCGTTTGACGACTTAGACGTCGCATAAATTAGGACGAATTGCAGTGATAAGGCTGTGAGGGAAATTGGGAATTATAGTGGATGCAGCGAAAGACACATTGAATTGGTTTGCATTATACGTTGCTGGGTATTTCAGTTCCTAGGTAATATTTAATTAATTAATTTTTTTTTTCTTTTTTGTGGACAGAGAAATAAAAAGGCGAGGGTGTTATGCAGGATGTTCAGAGAAGGGTAGAAATATGTTTGAAAAGTGATTGTTGGGGTAGTTTGCAGCAATCTTTTTCTTGGTAAATATTTTAGTTGTTATTTTATTTTAGTTAATTAATTAATATTTTAGTAAAAATTTGTGTAATTCGAATTTTGGGTTTGTTATGAGAGAAAAAATTAAAGTTTCTCGCATTGATTTTGTGATTGCAATTTGACAAGTAATTTCTGGAGTAGTTTTGAGCAAGCTTTTCCTTGGTAACTATATTAGTTGCTATTTTATTTTAGCTAATCAATTAATATCTTAGTAAAAACCTGTGTAATCCGAATTTTGGGTTTGTCACGAGAGAAAAAATTAAAGTTTCTCGCATTGATCTTGTGATTGCAATTTGACAAATAATTTCTGAGGTAGTTTCAAGCATGCTTTTCGTTGGCAAATATTTTAATTGCTATTATATTTTAGTTAAATTAATTAATATCTTAAGAAAAACCTGTGTAATGCAAATTTTGTTTTTGTTACGAGAGAAAAAATTAAAGTTTCTCGCATTGATTTGAAAATTTTTAAGCCAATAGTTCCTGTAGATACATCGTTTGGTATCGGTACAGTGATTCAATAATAAAATTTACTAGCAATGTGATAATTAAATAGAATAAAATTTTTTTAATATATATGCATAGGTATGTAACTCCCGAGTCACATGGTGTCGCATAGAGTTAATTATAATAACGAGATATTAATTAAAAAGCAGTGACTAATTGCTCTAGCGGTAGTGTTGTGCACGAACCGTGTTTAAGCTTTGACAAATAAATCGGTGCGCATCGGTGCGAATATTTTAGTGTTGGGCAAAAATGATATCGAATAACTAATAAAAAGGTGACGAATAAAGTCGAATTGTTCATTTTTCAAGTTGATAAATTATTATTCGTGTCATACGTATGTATATACGTTCGTGCGAGCAAATGAGAAAAATGAACAATTAATTATGAAAGCACGAACGTTATTGGAGCTCGACGACCTTAAATTTCTACGCTTCAAAATGTAGACAACTTTA
>SMSQ01024652.1:0-10541 GCA_019453375.1 Ctenoplectra terminalis | reverse complement strand
GACTTAGGATTGACGTACGAACTCTGAGGGCGTGACATTAACCACCTTTCCTGACACTAGAAATTTTAACTCATTTGACCCAGCATGTCTCCCACCTTCTTGGCGAAGACACGCCTAACGTAGGTGTCTAGTATTTAAGAACTGTGACTGTTACTATTAGAGAAGAATTGATTATTAATTATTGAACATTGTTCACCATAGAACTATAGAACTGAACTTGTACAAACTGAACTTAATATATCACCTATACAACGTGTTGGCATCTTTATGCTAAATATTCGACTCCGCGAAAACTGTGGGAGTCAACACCCACTAACTTAATTCTGGGAGGGCTAATTCTTTTTGATGGTGTGTAAGATTGGTGTAACAAGAATTCACTCAAATAATCTGTATATTATTTAATGAGTAGTTGAATTCGAGTTGTACAGGTCTTCGTTGTTTCGGTGTATGTTTGATGTTTTTGGTGTTTCTTGGTGTTCTGTATTACTATACTGATACTGGTGTTTGTTATACTGTGTTCTCCTTATGTATTTGGTGTTTGTTACAAAACTGACACTGTTTATGTTCGCGCGCGCTTATGCTTGATCCTGCTCGATCCGCAGGACCAAAACTGTACGCGCGATGTCGCGTCGCGTTCACGCGGAAGCCCATGCTCCCTCGTCGGGGTTGTAAGGCCCGACTTAACCTTGACTGGTACACGAACACTTCGCGAGTGTTACCTGTTAAATTAATGACGAGTAACCTATTCGATTACGATGAGAAGTCCCGAACGAAGGACTTCTACAAATGTGAACAAGGCGTTGGGTGCTCGAACGCTAGCACCCGTTGCTCGATTTCGATACGTGACTGGAATGCTTCGTCGACCGCGGACGATTGTCGACTTCAGTGAAGCTTAAGGATTGGTAAAGTCTCTGTGCGTTAATGTGAATCTTTAATCCCGCTTGCCCGAACTATAGCAAGTATGGACCTCTAATCGATGTGTATCGCACGACAGCATGCAAGAATCTATTTTCCACTTCCGAGTATCCGAAACGATGACACTCGGGAGGGCAAGGAAGCAGGCTGATTGGTTTTCGCTCACATTCGTTAATGTGCCAATCAAGGTGCTTCTTTAACCTGACAGCTACCCTTCCATTGCGCCCTGAGCGCGCTTTCCGTGGAAAGGGTAAGTCGATGCCAGGTAGCGACGCGAGGACCACGGCGAGTTAGCAACACGGCGGTCTTTCCCTCAGGTTCGCACGTTTCAGGAAGGACACCGCGCGAAGTCCCGTTTCTAATTAACCTCCAGGAATGACAGAGTTTATGACATATACTCGGCTATTGAGGGCGAAAAGAAAATGCAAACTAATTGCTGCGAGCAAACGGTAAAATATTCTAAGGATCCAACGCCTTTTCTCAAAAGTAGCCTTTTCCTTAATGTCTGTCATAAATTGGCCAAACCAATCCTCACGTATTGTTCCTACGGACGGAACAGTTTATGTTGATGTTCTACGGGGTTGTTGTGATAATAATAATAATAATGTTATACGGTGTTAGTGTGATAATGAGAATAATAATAATGTACGGTGTTGGTGTGATAATGACAATAATAATTGTAATGTTCTAATGTGATGTTATGATGATATTTATATCCTAAAATATTTGGTACTGACTGATGATTGGTGGAAGTTGAAAGGGAAAGGACAACAAGGAATTGGAAATGAAGGTTGCTGATTGGTTAGAGGAAAAAGGTGATGGAGGAAGAAAGTGAGGGTGGAAGGAGTTTGAGATAACGGGACATGGAGGAAAAACCCTGGAAGGTGAGAAAGTTACGAGGCTGAGGAGTTCGGTCTATGATTTTATGATGGGTCTGATTTAATGGGTTTATGACGGTTTACTGTTCGGGGACGAGACCGAACAACGGTGACTATATACAGTGGGGGACAAAAGTATTTGTACACTTGGAATATAGAAGTAAAAACAACAATATTTTCTATATTATTAATTATATTTAAATACATGTAATTATTATATAATACATAAAACTCATAACAATAAATGAACAAAAAACGAAGGACTTAATATCATTTAGTAATTTGAAATCAATTAAAATTCACACAACCGTAAGAAATTGCCGGGACAGAAGTTTTAGTAAATTATCATTTATGTTGATAATTACAACAGTTACGATGGAATCATTAGGACGTTCCGATGAATGTAAACATTAAATTAGTAGATGTTATGTTAGTTTAGTCGGTACAAGTCGTGGCGAGTACACTTGAACACTAATATTTACAATATGGGGAGCAAACGTTATGAAACAACATTCGAAGAAAAAAAATTGTTATACGGTTACACGAAGAAGGTAAATCATATAGAAATATATCAGAAATACTAAAAAGAAGTCGATCAACTGTACAAAGTATAATAAATAAATATAAAAAGGAAGGAACATTGCGGAATAAAGAAAGAACCGTGCTGGATTCCGGGGTCACAGAATCGAGTTCAACTAACTCTTCCTAACTGTGGTTCTGAGCGAAATTACAAGAGAGATTCGTCGCGTGCTCTTTGTTGAATTCTAATGCTGGCGCTTTGCAGCCCTTAAGGTATTTATATCTTTTGGAAATGGGGAGAGTGGATGACCTAGCCATCCTAGGCAGAGTCAGACCTCGACCCTTAGTACGGCTGACTCGTCTTAGGACCAATATTTGCCGTGACTAAGGTTGGTCCGCGGATCCTATCTGCTCTAGGCCTAGTCATCCAACACCTCCTGCCATTAGATCGAAGACGATGATGGAAGGAAGAGTCTTCAATTACAGATTTATCGCGCATGAAACTGCAGTGGAACATAGTGGATATAAGAAATACAAGAAACATCTAAACATAGTAATATAAAACCGTACTCTGGAGATACTGTGAATGTTGAATCTGTAGTAGTACATTGTCGCTTTTATAAGAAATACTTAATGCTGGTAGTTTACAGACTAAAATCTAAATCTTAAACCTATCGTTGTAAGAAAATATTATTAGGTCGATATAGTAGATGATTACACAAATATCTCAGGAAGATAATGAACATAAGATACATTTTTGCATATTTTACATGGGTGTGTTACTACTGCGTGTGCAATTTCGTTCTTGGATCATTATTATTCGAATGTCTTCTTCTGAGATCGTGTGGATCATTCGGGCAACTTCTTGATTCTGGTCATAGGCCACGGTTTCTTGTAAATGGCTGGCGTGTTCGGAATGAACGTCGGAGTGAAAGTTGCAGCTTACAAAGTTTTTGATGATTGGCGGGATGGATTCACCGTTACTCGGGTTCCTCGTGACACAAAAGATGCGCTTCAGAATTTTCATACAACCAAACGAACAGCAGCAATTCAAGGAAATTATCAGAAATAGTACAGCTCCGATGATGGACAGGATTATAGTGTACCATCTAGTATGTTGTACTATAAATGGTTTGATGATTTGATCTGTTACTA
Source organism: Ctenoplectra terminalis (assembly GCA_019453375.1). Taxonomy (NCBI): domain Eukaryota; kingdom Metazoa; phylum Arthropoda; class Insecta; order Hymenoptera; family Apidae; genus Ctenoplectra; species Ctenoplectra terminalis. The sequence continues at coordinate 7,074 of SMSQ01024652.1, read as the reverse complement.
TTTTATTAAATTCATCCAGCTTTTCCTCAGCATACCTCAGTTCCGAGAGATCTAGGTTTGTAAGCTTGATCGGTGTTAATTGAACTGGGGTCGTTTTATTTAATTTTTTCGTAAGGAGACAACAATCGTCGACGATGATGTCGAGTCTGGGGATGTAGTGTGTTACATTCCGACTCATGTTACTGGTTGTCTCCAACACGAAAGAGTCCGTATATCCTTTGCAGGACGATTCCAGTTGTAAAATTCCGGTCTGTTCTAGCATGAGATCCTCCATGTGATCGGAAGGGGTCTTGCAAATCACTGTTACTGTAATGGGGTTTTGCAGTACACAAATCCATTGATTATGACAGTCTTCCGGTATCCGTTTAATTTGTGGGAACAGAAGTTGGTACATACTCGGTACAATCTGATAAGTCTTTAAGGAGGGTGGAATAGGTTTTGGGTTTGGATAATAACAGGAATGGTTGTTTGGGTTCGATATATGAGAAGATGCCGCTAGAGGTATGTTGCATTGGGAGAGGAATTAATTTGTATAGATTAAATATCTTTTTGTCGACTAAGGGAATCTTCATGGCGAACACGACTATATCGTTATCTGACACAACTTGTAATTCTAAAATTTTGTAATATAAGTGGATGTTCAAGTAATCTAAATGGATAGGCAGTTCGTGGTGACCTTCGTATTTTATTAGTTCGTCGAATAAGATTTTTGGTGTAACTATCTGAGGTGATAGAATACCGTGTTTTCCCAAGTTTATTGAATTTATATACTGATCGTATTCGCTAGATAATCTAGTGGTAAACAAAGACAGAGTCATTAGGTGTTGTGTTATAATACTTTGTAATTTTAACTTATCTAAATATTGGTTGGTATCTGTTGATAATTTGTTTATTAGCAGTATATTTTTATTCAAACGGTTTTCGTTAATTTTTAAGGAGGTCACCGAATTATTGAAATTTTTTATTGTACTGAAAATCACTTATATCTGCGATTTTAGAAGCGCCTGTGTTTGTCTAGTGTTATTTAGTAAGGTATTTATACTACCCGTGTAGTATTGAGCATCATCGGCATCTGGGGTCCCGAATAACCAATTAAGGATATACAATACGCCATTAATTAGTCCACGACATTTCCGCAATTGCAGTTTTTGACCTGATATGTGATGCACTATTTCGTCTTTCGCAGTTGCGTCAGAGAGTTGGTCCTTTATCATTGTTAATGTTTGTCTGCAATGAAAAGCGGTATAACTATGTTCCATCGATTCTTTAGATGCTAGTGTACAGAGATCTTGTGATTGGAGATAATAATGCTTTGCTTTCGCGAATCCTTGATTTAAATGTGTGAAATTTACATAACTCAGTAAGGTTAATTCGGCGTTGGAGATTCTAGTTTCGCCTAAATTGTTATAAAATATACCACTCGTCTGTTGGGAAGGAGTATTAATGTAAAAATGGGATGCGATATACGGTAGGAGCAGGAGGGATAAAGTTAACTTGCTAAGTCCCAGCTGAAACAAAATGTTTCAATAAGTTAGCGTGGTATAACTTCTTTTGTGATTTTATTTGAACTTCTACCGTTTTGTTGCGGAGGACTCCCGATATTTTATAGAGATCTTTGAAATTTGGGCATAACTTCTTGGACAGATTATTTTTTCCTTGTTTGGTATAAATATATACAAGATCTCCTATTTTAAATTCTCGAGGGTTGATCTGTTTATCGTAATGCTGTTTGCTTTTTGCCTTCGAGTTAATTATATTTTCTCGTACTATTTTAAACGATGTATTGAGCCTGTGTTGTAATGATTCGATGTAATCGTCGTAAGTGTAGCGGAACGTGGACTCTTGTGTGATCGATGATGGTAAGTGTACTGTGTGTCCAAATAGTAGTTCGTATGGCGTGAAGTTTATTGATTTGTGTTTCGATGTGTTGTAACTGAACATGGCGAAGGGTAAATACTCATCTTAATCGGTTTGATCGGATTTTATGTAACGTTTAAGGTAATCTTTAAGCGTTAAATGGGATCGTTCTAGGACTCTGTTCGTCTGAGAGTGGTATGGTGTGGTCGATATGCTTAGTTTTAAAAAGTTTCGTAATGTCTTTTATAAGTTGGAACATGAAATCACTACCTTCATCCGATAGTATAGATTTAGGGATTCTGAAAAATGTGATAATTCTTGTTAGAGTTTTAGCTATTGTTAAGGATACGTGATTGGGTACTGCTCCTGCTAAACTGAACTTTGTTAGGTTGTCTTGCATCGTCAAAATGAATTTATTGTTATTTTCAGGGTAGTAGACCTTGTTAAAAATAAGCGTTATTATACAGTATAATATACATATATTTTTAATGTTTTAGAAATAGTCGCGTAGACTGTTGCGGTCCCCTTTCTTGCAAGGGTCAGGTATTGGTTTATAGCACTCAGTGAGTGTCTGGCTTTTCCTTTGCGTTTTCGTTAGTTCGATTTAGTCCATCAAGCTAAGAACAGCATTCCAGGTCATTTTTGTAAAACATCATTAATAGATATTAGTAAATATACTTAGTTAAAACTCTGTTGAATTTATTTTACAAATAAATATTCAACAGATCCACTATATCTAAGGCTAGTATCTCGAAGGGTTGTTCCGAAGTGGTGGTAATTTCCATGGACTGATTTGTACGCTTAAAATTTGCCTTATTAATTTGACAAGACGAGCACGATCTAACATAATTTCTAATATCGGTCTTCATCGTTTCCCAATAATAGTGTTGCTTTATTCTTGAATAGGTTTTATTAAATTCACTGTGTCCCGAAAGTTTGCTGTCGTGGTTTTCTTTTAGTATTTCTTTAATCTGTTCCGAGGTTTGGGGTATTATTTTATTATCGTCGTAAATTAAGATGTCGTTTTTAGAAAACACGAATTTTAGCATTTTAGAGAAGTGCGACAAATTTATATTATGTTTTGTCTCAGGGGGGACTAGAATGAATTTTTCTTCCTTTATGTAACACCTAATGTTTATTAAACTTTCGAACAAGTTTTAAAGTTCTATTTTGTCAGAGTAGATACGAGTGGGAAATAGGATATAAATAGTTTGATGTTCGTTTTCTAATTTAGAAACACCATTCATTGTAGATATTATTTTTGTAGCATCGAATTTAGAAGAGATATATATCGAATATGGATTCTTTTCGCTTAGATCCTGGGACCAGAACATTATAATGGGTTTTCTCAACTTTTTTAATAGCGCACTTATTTTTTCGCATGTGGCTATTTCCCGGTTTTTGTTTTCAAATTCTGTGAAATCTCGGTATGATCTAACATTTTTGAACGTTACATTCGCCCGACTCTGTGATTCTAATGGTAATCTAGATAGTCCATCCGCATTCGAATTAATCCTACCCGGTTTGTATTTGATCTGGTATTGATATTCCTCAAGTTTTAGTCGCCATCTAACTAATCTAGAGGATGGGTTTTTGCAACTAAATAAACATTGTAATGGGCGGTGATCGGTGTAGATTAAAAATTCTCGGCTATATAAATAAGGTCTAAAATGTTCAGCCGAATTAATAATTGCTAGTAACTCTTTTTCGATTGTTGAGTAATTTTGTTCGGATTTATTAAGAGTTCGAGAATAGTTTGCGATCGGTAAATCTGCATCGTTTTTTATTTTCGATAGTACTCCTCCAATACCTACGTTGGAAGCATCTGTCGTTAGAATAAACTGTTTGGGAAAGTCCGAATATTGGAGGATCGGTTGTTTAATAAACTTTTCTTTTAACGCGAGATATGCTTGTTTTTGTGCGTTCGTTCAATTAAAAATTGCGTCCTTTTTTAATAATTGAGTTAGTGGTTTTGCGATCGTAGAGAAATTTTTAATAAATTTCCGGTAATACCCTATGAGTCCTAAGAACATTTTAATTTCCTTTGGATTTCTGGGTTTCATTGCGGGTTGAATACAATTTACTTTATCTGGATTGGGTTCTACGTCTTTATCAGATATAACATGTCCGAGATACCTGTACGGCCTTTTTAAAAATTCGCATTTATCGGATTAGAATTTTAAGTTATTCTCTCGAAGCCTTGAAAATACATTAAGGAGTTTCCTATTGTGGTCTTCTAAGGTGGATCCGTATAAAACAACATCGTCTAGGTAGACAAAGCTGTTCACGCTCAGATGTCAAGATGGGTGTCCGAGGGAACTTTCTCGAATGCCGTTTTACCGGGACGTGAGATGATTTGCAGTTATTCGTAAAAGTTGAGAAATGTTGAATGATCTCTTCTGCTTGTAGAAGCAGTCAGCAGAAGATGTTGGTAGTGGTCTGTATTCTATGTTTTACTCAACGATGGTTAAATGATTTCTTACGATAGTCGAATGGTTTCTTGGCGGTAGTAGAACGATTTCTGATTTTTGTCTCGAACGCATGTTCCGAAGTCAGTTCGCATGGTGTGTTGAACGGGGGTGAGATATGCGGATTGGTTGTTTAATGTTTTGGCGGTGGAGTTGGAGGTGATTAAACAAATTGTCTATTGGTCGAAAAAATAAGGAAAAAGAAGGGAAGGCCGCCTCCAACTCGCCGTGGGGTTTCCGCATATCTCCAATACTGACCTGAGCCGGGAATAAGTTTATGAAGCTTTTTAGCTCGAACGGCACATGGAGCCATAAAGAACGAAATTTAAGAAATGCTAATGCCGTGCAATATTGAGGCCTAAGTATCGAAGGAAAACCCGCCAGCTGGTTTGCTTCATAAACGAATTACTTTTCGAACCGGCTCAGAGTCGAACAGTAAACTATAATTTTATTTTCGGGACAATCTGGCATGCAGCTGTTTGTATCGTCCAGCCATCTCACAGCTTAATTACCCTACCGAACAAAGCATTGCTTGTTATTCAGTCCTGTTAAAACGTTGTTCATCAATCTTTGAAAAGAGGAAGGAGCGTTTCTCAGTCCAAATGGCATTCGCGTGAATTCATAATGCCCGTTGGAAGTAGAGAAAGCTGTTTTGGGAGCATGATCAGGATTCATCGGAATCTGATGAAAATCGCTTGCTAACTCCAGTGTGGTGAAGCATTGCGCATGGCCTACCTGATCTATGATATCTTCGATATTTGGAAGGGGGTATGCGTCTCCTATTGTCCTTTCATTGAGCTTACGGTAATCTATTACGATCCGCCATTTACATTCTCCGGAGGCGTCAGGTTTTTTTTGGAACTATCCAGAGAGGACTGTACCATGGGCTGGTCGAAGGTTTGATAATGCCTTGGTTGAGCATCTTTTCGATCTGCTTATCAACTTCGGCTTTGTGTATCTGGGGATATCGGTAACTTTTGGAGTGGATCGGAATGTCGTGAGTCGTTGCAGAGGTTTGGCTTAGTAAGTCAGTAAGTAAATGGAAGATATCGTTGAATTCTGTGCAAATTTGAGTTATCGCGAGTCGTTTTTCTTTGTTTAAGTGATAGAGCCTAAGATTTTGATTTAGTACACGTAATCTGTTTCGAAGTTCGTTATCTGATCTATTTGAAGCTAAGCTGTATATGTGTGACTCACTTGGAAGAGGTTCGATGTATAATTTTGGAATTTGAATAATTTTAGCTCTATTAGACGTGTTGACGATAGTTAAAATTGCGTTATTGTGGTCATCAACCTTGACAATGGCATTGGGTAAAAGTAACGTATCGTCTAAATTCTGTGTGAATATTATCCCTTCTCTGACATTGTATGGGTTAGAGACCTTAATTGGAACGACCGTTTCGGTTCGCGGGTTTATCCTAATTGTTAGAAGTTAGAACGCTGCAGCGTGTTGCGAAGAAGAGGAATTTGGAATGGAGCAGAATTTAAAGAGATAGTGAAATTGGAATCGAACGGCACGTTTGTCGGGGTGTCTAAGATTTGAAACTTAGTTCCAACCTTTCTTGAGTGTATTTCAAGCTCGATCTTGGTTTCCCCCGTGTGTCATGACTGGTGCGTTCGGCGATACTCCGTTCAATATTATAGGGGTATTGTTATGAATTCTGAGAGTTTGCATACTTGATGTTTTAATTAGGGAAACGGAGGCACCAGTGTCAATTAGAAATTTAAGTATGCCGTTTTTAGAGTTTTTTTACTGGAAGTGTACGTATATTAAGTCATTCGAAGCTAGAAATGATTCGGAGATAACTACATTTTAAGGTGGTTGAATTCTTGCGTTTCTTGATCTACTGGTATTCGTGGAATAGGGGAATGAGTCACAAATTAAAAATCCTGCTGACGGAAATTCGGGCCAACAGCATCGCGGAAGTTACATCTTCCTTGATTGATGTTAAAAAAATGATTTTGATCTCGACTAGAGAAGTTCGGGTATAGGCCGTGCTTGTTTTGATCATTAGAGGGAGAATTTTGATGGTGATTATGTTAATTCCTATTATTGTTATATTGACGTTTCCTACACTCTTCAATGGTGTGTCCTAGATTTTTGCAATAACGACATTGCTTAACCGGGCGCGCTTGGGCTTGGAAAGTGGTAGGTGTACTTGGAGCTTGATGAAAGTTAATAGGCCTGAAATTATTGCGTGTGGAGTTATTGGGTTTGTTTTTATAACAATTACTGGTGCTGTGGTTTGTACGACCACAGATTCTACAACCGCGAGAATTTTCTCCATAAGAAATACGTAGAGTCTTTTTTTCGGCAGTGGCAGCGATAAGCGCATTATTAATATTTTTTAAATCTCTATACCTTAACATCTGGGAAATCTGTGGATGAGCATGATGGATAAATCGATTCAATGGAATGTGGTTTATCATTAGTACTCGTCCGGCTAACTATTGTGGATTAGGTTCAGAATTATGTATCGCGCCTAAGATTTTGGAGTTTATGTCCTCCTGCCTCTGATAAAACTGCGAGACGTTTTCATATCGTGCCTGTTTTGAAGAATTCAGTTCTTCTAATAATCAGTTTAGTGATTTCCGGTCCTGGTACAATGCAATCAATAATTCCGATATTTCGGGCCAGCTACTTAAATTCCAATGCACATCTATTTGTTCGCGTGCTTTTCCTGTGATTCTACTTTTGACATATAATAATAATGGTGTGCATTGATTAGGTTGTGCTAATTCAAAAACA
>SMSQ01024649.1:13301-60816 GCA_019453375.1 Ctenoplectra terminalis | reverse complement strand
TTATAAGTAGCTTAAAAAAATAATAGTCCTACTGTTCAGGTTGCACGGTGTCATCGATCACGTAAGAAATTCTTGAAAAAGATCGTTCGCCTGATATCTCAATTCCCGAAACTTCAAAAGATGTACTTTCCCCACTTCGCGTTCAAAAGACAGTTTCACGAGGAGAAAGATTGATGAAGTTTATCTTTTGATCTTTTTGCTGGCAGCTGAGCGCCACAGCTTCTCTATTCTTTATAATCGTTTCCGATATAACAGAAATTCAATATGCACCTGGAATTTTTCGCAATTGAAATCGAGCGAAGGTCTGTTTGAAGTAATTCGGCTTTCGTAATACTGAATTACAAAGTATACAGACTCTTCGCGTCTATTCGTGATTATATATTGTGCTTCGTATGGATGCTGTGTGGTTTGTTGCGAAATTTTATTTATTGTTTACTGTGATCCCCTGTTTTGAAATTCATTGATAAAAATATGATTTACGAAATTTATGGATAAAAATAGGGTCTACGAAATTCATCGATAAAAATTGGATCTACGAAATTGATCCACAAAAATTGGATCTACGAAATTTATGGATTCAAATAAGATCTACGAAATTTATGGATAAAAATTGAATCTACGAAATTTATAAATAAAAATTGGATCTAGGAAATTCATCGATAAAAATTGGATCTACGAAATTTATGGATTCAAATTGAATCTACGAAATTTATAAATAAAAATTGGATCTACGAAATTTATGGATAAAAATTGGATCTACGAAATTTATGGATAAAAATAGGATCTACGATATTTATGGATAAAAATTCAATTTACGAAATTTATCGATAAAATAGGATTTACAAAATTTACGGATAAAAATAGGGTCTACGAAATTCATCGATAAAAATTTGATCTACAAAATTTATCGATAAAATAGGATCTACGAAATTCATCGATAAGAATAGGATCTACGAAATTTATCGATAAAAATAGGATCTACGAAATTTACACGTTCCAACGTTCACCTTATCACAAGCCAGAGTGAATATGTACGTTCCCCCGTGCACAGTATCCTCGTTACAAGAAATGGGTATCGAAACGAGGCGACATCGTCGTTAAAAAATGATAATTTTGGTCCTTTGATCTCGATTGGTCTGTGAATAATATTCTCATTTTCCTGCATCATCGAGTATAGAGCTGGCTTGATTCTCGATTTGTGGGGAACCACCAATCGTCGCAATGAATGGTTAAAAACCACAAAGCACCCCAACGAGGCCTCCTTATCTTCTTCGTCGGATCTCAGCAAGCTTTTCAAGGGCTTGTTTTCTCGATTCGTTTTCCCTCTTCCCTTCCGGCGTGTATCCACGTGCCAAAGGAAGGAGAGGAACTTCGATTTCGTTCCCTTTCATCTTTCGTAAGGGAGAAAAATGTCTCTGCGTCGATACGTATGACGCATAATTGATATTTATACGAGATGTTACTTTTTCAACAAGTGTACCATAATTGTTCTAATTATTCTCTACGTTGTACGATATACGAGGATACCTTGTTTGAATAATAAAGTCCTGGAAGTTATTCTTTCATTGATTGTAAAAGGTTGATAAATTCTATTATTACATTTTGCTATTTCTGAGCTACTTTTTTGTTAACTTAAGGTTTTAAAATAATCTTATAGATCAGCAATTTATTTTCTAATTTTAATTTAGAGTATCTTCCTAACAGTCAGTACAACTTTTTCATTTTCATCTTAAGGGCATTCTCCTGTAAAACTATTATAAAAATGGGTCATTTTCAAGATTTTGTTTAAAAGAAAATAAATAACATAGAGTAGAAAAATTTGTTGCGCTGCATTCGAGCTTCTTCTAGATTATGAAACAAATTTTTTCAGCAAATTTTATTTTGATTTACTTATTATAGACAGCGCTGTTTGCCCTAGCGATTAAAAAAAAGTTGATCATCTGCGGAACGGATAACTACTCGTAGAATTGTCTGAGTTCAAAAAACCAAAAAGACACTTACGGTTCACAAGATTGTTCGTGGAACCATCTACGATCATGCAAAAAATTTTGAAATCTCCAATTTTGGTAGATGCTTAAATAACGAACTTTTAAAAAATGAGTAATTTTACTCAGAACAACGTTTATACAAGAAAAATTATTCATCGAAAAACTACGATTGTAGATAATTCCAGAGAGAATTCAATTCTGAACAAATCGTAATTTTTTTTAACACTAGAACTACCGAACAAGTCAAAATGACTTGTTCATAATTTCTTATAGAAATTTTAGAAATTTACAATAATGAATTTTTGGGGATTTTCCGTAATTTTTTGTAAAAAATATGCACAAAGAAGTGTTACCCTTATTATAGGTATTTCTCTAAATACCTATCATTTTGATTTCTTTGGTACAAATAACTCTAATCGCCGGTAGTTCTAGTGTTAATCACTCGGGCAAACACCGCCGTCCACAATAAGTAACATAAACTAAAATTTGCCAAAAAAATTGTTTTATAATTCGGAAGATGTCGGACTACAGCGCAAAAAATTTTTTTATTTTTTTTTCAAATAAAATCTTGAAAATTATTTTATTTTAAATAAAATCGACAAATTTTTATAATAGTCTTACCGGAAGGTACCCTTGTAATTCAATTTACTTGTGTGGTCAAAGTTGCTAGCGAAATCGTGATAACATTAATCATTTTCGGACTTTAATTTTTACGCCAACGTTGTCGATTTTTTGTCACGTTTTTTCGTAAGCAGTTCTTTTACATTTTTTCTTTCTCTTCATATATCCCCCCTTCTCTGGTAGCACGCTATCGAAATGTGTTTATCGTCGATTGAACATCTGCACTATCACCGGCAACATCTTCCTCGTTGAGTCCGGCTGTTCGTTAAATCGGGACACATTGTATCGACAAAACGAGGTCTGATATAGGAGGATTGCTTGGCGATAACGTCTACCATTTTTAGTCCCCCTTTTCCTGACTTTATGCTGTCCATCTTCGTGTCGATGCTTTCCATCTAACGATCATAGAGATTGTAATTTATTTATATTGCACGCTTCCTAGGCTTCGCACAATCAGTGTTTCATGGACTAAAGGATATTCTTTCTCCAAGTTTTTCTTTTTTTTATTGAATGGAATTGGTTGGAGGGAGTAGCGTATTTAGCATTTCTCATTGAAAGAAACAACTTTTGCCTGGAATATTTTTTTCTATTTCTTATAGTGAATTATAACACAAAATAGAAAAGCAGCTGAATTTCACGTGTGAAATATACACTACCGCTTATAAGTATCCGGACACTGATAAATTTGTCAACTTGATCAATTTCTATTGATTTCAGTACATGGCAGTAGTGCATATTTTGAAAGTGCTTTTACAGTGGTTGACTTAAACTCTATCTCTCTAACTATAACTCTAATTCTAACAAAAACTAAGGTCGGAATGGGACAAGTTTCGTTTTTCATTCAAATTTTAATTTCGTTCTTATCATCTTTTAAGAAAATGTGACTGAACTCAAAGATTATTAACACGTTAATGTAGGAATACTAATATATATTGAAGTGCTTTTACAGTGGTTGACTTAAAAACTAACTAAAACTATGTTTCCTCGGCTCTTTTATATTATTTTCCGGCTGAAGGCCGAACCAATTAGAAACGAAGTTCCATCGCATCGGTGCGGCCGAAAACTTAACACGTTCGCGGAGAATAAAAGTTTGAGCGAGGTGCAAAAATTGACAGTGATTTTATTTTTAAATTAGTTGTGATATCCGAAATTTGATTAAACACATTTTATAAGGGTAATCAGATTATCGTATTTTAATCGTTGTATACAATGAATGCTATAGCATCCACGACAATACAGATCGTATGGTTACATAAAATTAAATTCAAGATAATTGACTTTCAGATTTGAATGCTATAGCATTCGTCTCATTCTGCATCATCATGAAAATGAATACTATAGTATTCACGTCCGCGAACGTGTTAAGACCTAGGTTTTATCAAAGACATTCTCTACCTACAGATTAACGGTAAAAAGGTTGTCCACCTCTGATATAGACATTCTCAAGCCAATATTTCCAACAATTAACCTTCTTTTTCACCGTGCGTCCAAACAGTTTCACACTTGTTGAGGTTGAATAATCACAGTTTCCGATTCAAAGTAACTCGCAACCATCTCGAAACGTATCACTTAGAGTCGAACTTTGTTCGCAAATAATAGTACAATCGGCGCAAATATTGTAATCAAGCGGTAGCTACTCGTTAAACGAACCGTGTGCTCTTAGTTAAGCGTGCTCGTTCCTTCGTGTAACGCGCGAAATATCCACAGACGAATCCTTTCCATCGAGTAAGAACGATATAGTTTCCGACGTGCAATTTCGTCGAGGGGCGTTAATGCTGTTTAACGTTACATTTAACAGGATTATTACGTAATAACGTGTATTGTGCCGTGTAACTCTGAAATATATAAATATGCATTGGCTTATGAGGGTCGAATGCACGTGCGGCTCACCCGAGTTAGAGTTTGAATCGTTATGCTAACGAGTACATCGTGTTTCGTTGATGTACGTCCTTCTTTCGTGTGCGTATAGGGCGACATAGGCTCGTTAAAAGGAAAAGGGAGGAACCTGAGGTCATTAGCGACTACATTGGTTACGTGGTAGTTGGGTTTACTTTGCATGGATGCGATTGATATCTATTAGTCGACGAAATTGGTAAACATTTTAAACAATACGTCTCGAAAACCAATGCGATTGAAACTATGCGTTGTGTTGTATCTTAAGTTGATGAGTAAGATGAGTATACTCATCTTTGGCAGGGTGTCATGCATTGCCAAGACGAGTATACTCGTCTTTGGATGATTATGTATGATAATATTGGGTTGTTCGGAAAGTTCGTGCCGATTTTTAAGGAAAATTCAAACACAACACATTTAAATTTCCTTATACATTTATTAAATCATATATGTTCCATTTTGTTCTGTAACCTTTCTCCGTCTCTCGCGTAACTTGAATATCCCATCCTTCCAAAACTTCTTAGGTTTCTCGGCGAAAAACATTTCCATATTTAACACTAGAACTACCGTGCCAGTCAAAATAACTGATTCGTAATTAGTCATAGAAATTTTATAAATTTACAGTGGCGCGTTTTTAGGGATTTTCTATAATTTTTTAAACGAAATATGCACAAAGAATTATTACCCCTGATATAAGTATTTTTTCAAATACTTATCATTTCGATTTCCTTGCTACAAATAAGTCTATTTTAATCGTCGGTAGTTCTACCGTTAATAGCGTATAAAACTAACGAAAATGAATGTATCCTAATCAAACTTTTGTTTAAAAATGCCTCAAGTATCACTCCTTAGAATATGTACACGTGTCATTTGTTTTTAATCATTCCGACATATTCAGACCTGTTCTAATGGCACCTACCGAAAATCGGCACGAACTTTCCGGACAACCCAATATATGTACTCTTACCAAGAAATAACAGAGCACTGGTAAACAATAACGCTCAAAATATAAATGGCAATGGGAACGACTTTATATAATTTAGGCTTGGCAACGAATGGGTTAACTGGTATATAAATCACATACTAAAATTATAGTCGGAGGCGGGTGTGGTATATAAACATGTTAGTTTTTGCTGATATCAAATAGCGGCTGTGGCTTGTATGCGACTAAAATAAAAATAAAATAAATACAGTAAAAAAAATCTTTTAAAATAGATTATCACTTCGGTAATATGAAATTAATGTGGTTTATAAACCACACCCGCAGTTAAGGAGAACCGATTTCGTCGTTTTCAAGATTTTATTTGAAAAAAAGTAAAAAAATTTTTTGCACCGTATTCGGACATCTTCCGAATTATAAAACAATTTTTTTAGCAACTTTTAGTTTATGTTACTTATTGTGGACAACGCTGTCTTAAATTCCATAGGACTATTGTAAAAACTTAAGTGCTGTTTCGAAAAGATAAAAAAGAATTATAAGTGTTCAGGATTTTCTATTTATATAGTTAACTTTCTTCGTTTCAAAATGAAAAATAAACCGAATCGAGGAAAATAGAAAATTTAACACTAGAACTAACGGCGATTAGAGTTATTTGTACCAAAGAAATCAAAATGATAGGTATTTAGAGAAATACAATTCGTTGTGCATATTTTTTACAAAAAATTACGGAAAATCCCAAAAAATTCATTATTGTAAATTTCTAAAATTTCTATAAGAAATTATGAACCAGTCATTTTGACTGGTTCGGTAATTCTAGTGTTAAAAAAAATTATGATTTGTTCAGAATTGAATTTTCTGTGGAATTATCTACAATCGTAGCTTTTCGATGAATAATTTTTCTTTTATAAACGTTGTTGTGAGCAAAATTACTCATTTTGTAGAAGTTCGTTATTTAAGCATCTGCCAAAATTGGAGATTTAAACGCCACGCCGATTTTGGTCGATTTTCCTTTAGGTTGTGTGCTGTGATAATAATTGAAAAACATTTGGTCGCAAAATAATTAGAAATTTAAGAAGAAAATTGTAAAGGCCTGCAAAGGAAGATGGTAACTTTGTTTAATGCGATTTAATAGAACTCGTTGATGAATTATAAGGTATTATTTTTTGAAATTAATACTGTCAGTTTTCGGGAATCAACGACGCCTAAACGAAAATTTTAGCGTGGCGCTTAACGTGTTAATTACAGTTTTTTACTTTGATTTGAAAATTTTTAAACTAGTAATTGCTGTAGATGGACCGTGGTGTCGCTACAATAATACAGTAATCAAATTTAATAGTGTAGTGGTAACTGAATAAAATAAATCTTTTAAAATATAGATACGTTAGTTTGTAACTTTTAAGTCACACAAAGCCATAGAGGGTTAAAGAAAATATACAACTAACACACGTTCAACGAAAATTAATTTCAACTAGACCTGCACCTTAAATAAAAACGAGCGTTAAGGGTTAAATTTCTAGCTGGCTCGTTGTAAAAAAAGGTTGCTCATCCCTGACTTAAGGGGTTAGTATGGAAATGAAAGTGTCTTTAAACTTAATTACAGCTACAATATGAGTCGTCAAAGAATCTCTACTGGAGATCGTACACGCGAATAACATCATGCAACGAGCTGCACGATAAACCATCGTTTGTCAAGCCATTAGACAGACGCGTATCGCCACTATTTTTGTGGTTTAATTTACCGTGCAACTTTAACGATATACTCTCGTTTCACACTTCTACCTCCCCCTTTTTTTTGTAACTGTACAGTTATTTAGAATTCGTAGGGTTATTTACGAGTACCGTAATTTTGGCAGTGATCGTTCCGACTCATGGAATTATCAATCGTGCTTGCAACGTATCTTTCAACAGATTTTTCAGCAATCCAGATTTCCATTGAAAACTTTTTTTTCTTTTTCTTGCATACATTATTTGTAAAAATAACGAGCGATAAAGGCTTACAATATTAGCCTTATAATGAATTTAGCAATCACAGGTTTATGTGTCCAAAAAATCGTTTAGGTTGGATCTCGTGTCCGCCTTGATGTTGAATCTAATTCTGGCCGATGCGAATCTAGGGCAGTTTAGTAGGATGTGCTGGATGCTGATCGGTGATTACATTAGCTGAATTCAATGATTAACACGTGCCGTGCCACGTGCACCGTGGATGGTACATGTTGAACTTTCCAATCAAGACGCATGTACCTTGAATGGTACACCGCGTGGTAACTACGCTAAACAAGCTAATTAATTATGATGATGCAATGAAATATAAGCGCTTTGAATATTTTATCTATCATTATTCCGATAGATCTCATTTCGGTTAGACGAAAGTGACATTGTAAATGAATTCTCGCCCGTGTGGTACGACCGGCGCGTCCCAAAATCTGCCGCAGTCAAAGGGTTAACTCTTTGGGGCACGCTGGGATTAAAAGTGTCCCACCTTTTTGACGCATCGTAATGCGTGGTGGGACATTTTTAGTCCCACCTCGACTTAAGGAAAAGGATGTGCTTTAATAAGTACCATTCGCGAACCCGTGTGTCACGGTGGGATTATTCGAGTCCCACGCTATAACAACAAATTCAATTACATTATTATTATTTCTATAGAGTTTTTTACTTAAATATAGTTTATAAATATTTAATTATTAAGAATTGAGTATTGGTAAGTGATTGTGACGCGCGATAATAGACTATTAATATTACAATAATTCCTTAATTACGTAACACTCTCATTTGACGTTCTCTCAGCACTCTGTTCTACTCTCGGTTCAACACTGTTCCACCTACGTTCAACTCTTCTACTATTCTACTCTACGTTCAACACACTCCCATGTTCCGTTCAACTCTCTCATCAACACTGTCCTACGCTTTCTCTAACTCTCCCCGTTCAACCCTGCTTTTCCTTCAGTCCAACTCTCCCTCCGCCTCGACCCATCGTCCGTCCGTTGGGTCCGGTCCCTGTCCCGTTGCGCCTTTATTGCCTTCCATAAACTATGAGTTCTTAAAACTACGAGTTCTTAAAACTATGACACTACATTTCTTTATATTTTTACATTATGTGATTCCTATATTAGTAAAAATATATCAATTTTCAATTAAAACGCAATTAAAACGCAATCAAATTTCCATCCAACACGGGTCGATTTTATTGTCTGAAATCCTGTGCCGCAAAGAGTTAAAGCACATTCTTTTCCGGAAGTCAAGGTGGGACTAAAAATGTCCCACCATGCATTACGGTGCACCAAAAAGGTGGGGGACTTTTAATTCCAGCGTGCCTCGAAGAGTTAACTTTTCTTTTTGTTTTTTTTTTTTATTTAAAAATCTTTGGACCGAATTTTTATTTTGATCCAATTCGCCTCGATCTACCCTGTATTTTATTTTTATTGTCGGCGAACGCAAACAATAATTTTCGTTGTTGAAGAATGAGCTTCGTTAATTAAGAGAAGTGTACGATCGATGGTAATATACGCGTAAGTGCAATCAATTTATAAAGGTATTCATTTTGGTAGATTTAAAATACAGATATCACAACAGTATTCCGACAATAAAAACAGATGATTAAAATTGTAGTAAATATTTTTAAACGTGAAAATAAAACACTCGTTTCGAAGATATGCGTGTATCGTGGCGCCGATGAAGTGCATTTTAAAATAATTCCAGCCCCCATCGACTTATTATTTTTTTATCATCGCTCGCCGTACATAATAAATTAAATTACTTCAGTAATTAGCGAAATTCACGGTAGAAAATATTTGTCAATTAGTAATTCATCGGAACACGTAATTTCAGACTATCGTTATATCGCGATATTAGTTGTTTATTAAAAAGGCCGATACAGCTCGTACATATCGTCGTAATTTAATATACGCGCAAAATTGAGAAGTAACCTAGCAATAAAATGTTATCAATGGATAGAAAGACAGGAGTACGCAATCAAATAGACATGCCAAACATTTTTGTTTTTTTTTTCCTGTAGTTTTTGTTAACAAACATAAATTCACTAACCGTTATTGACCGTGAGCAACACCCAATAGAAATGCTTTACAATCCAAAAACAAACATTAAGAGAAAAAAGAAATAGCTAAATAAATTAACCCTTAATTCCTTTCACGTCTGATGCATTTTTCAGCAAGTACTGATTTAAAATAAAAAATCTGAAAAAATTCATACGATATCTTCAGACATTCTAAATTAAGGTTATCGAAAAACTTTTGACAAAAATAATTTATTTAAACGTATTATACCTTACGTACTAACTTGAGAGAAACCCAAATCGTTCGGAATAGTTCAGACACGAAATTTCCACGTTTACAGTTTAAATATGGATACTTAACTTAAAATTAATGTATCTGTATTTAAAATAATTTATTTTACTTAGTCATCACTCTACTATTAAATTTGATTACTGTATCACTGCAGCGATACCACGATTCATCTATAGCAATTATTACTATAGAATTTTCGNTACCAAGAAATAACAGAGCACTGGTAAACAATAACGCTCAAAATATAAATGGCAATGGGAACGACTTTATATAATTTAGGCTTGGCAACGAATGGGTTAACTGGTATATAAATCACATACTAAAATTATAGTCGGAGGCGGGTGTGGTATATAAACATGTTAGTTTTTGCTGATATCAANTATGCGTGTATCGTGGCGCCGATGAAGTGCATTTTAAAATAATTCCAGCCCTCATCGACTTATTATTTTTTTATCATCGCTCGCCGTACATAATAAATTAAATTACTTCAGTAATTAGCGAAATTCACGGTAGAAAATATTTGTCAATTAGTAATTCATCGGAACACGTAATTTCAGACTATCGTTATATCGCGATATTAGTTGTTTATTAAAAAGGCCGATACAGCTCGTACATATCGTCGTAATTTAATATACGCGCAAAATTGAGAAGTAACCTAGCAATAAAATGTTATCAATGGATAGAAAGACAGGAGTACGCAATCAAATAGACATGCCAAACATTTTTGTTTTTTTTTTCCTGTAGTTTTTGTTAACAAACATAAATTCACTAACCGTTATTGACCGTGAGCAACACCCAATAGAAATGCTTTACAATCCAAAAACAAACATTAAGAGAAAAAAGAAATAGCTAAATAAATTAACCCTTAATTCCTTTCACGTCTGATGCATTTTTCAGCAAGTACTGATTTAAAATAAAAAATCTGAAAAAATTCATACGATATCTTCAGACATTCTAAATTAAGGTTATCGAAAAACTTTTGACAAAAATAATTTATTTAAACGTATTATACCTTACGTACTAACTTGAGAGAAACCCAAATCGTTCGGAATAGTTCAGACACGAAATTTCCACGTTTACAGTTTAAATATGGATACTTAACTTAAAATTAATGTATCTGTATTTAAAATAATTTATTTTACTTAGTCATCACTCTACTATTAAATTTGATTACTGTATCACTGCAGCGATACCACGATTCATCTATAGCAATTATTACTATAGAATTTTCGAATCAAAGCGAAAAACTGTAATCAATCCTAATTTTTCCTCTGATAAGTAGACAAAATTCGGGTTATAAATGGTTAACCACTTGCGCTACGATTTAACTTTCGATTAACAATCGTAATTTTTTCTCGGATAAGTGGACAAAATTCGAGCTACAGAGGGTTAAATATTTCTAAAAAGATATCTACAAAGATTTTCGGCACCTGGTGTTGTACTATCGCGTCTCGCGATCATTTCTGACTCGAAATAAGCAACCGATTTCACTTTGTTCGTCGCGTAAACATCTCGCTGTCCTCCGGAAATCTGTGATAACTTGAATCTCTAACTTGATATCACGC
Organism: Ctenoplectra terminalis; assembly: GCA_019453375.1. NCBI lineage: Eukaryota > Metazoa > Arthropoda > Insecta > Hymenoptera > Apidae > Ctenoplectra > Ctenoplectra terminalis. The sequence goes on along the minus strand of SMSQ01024649.1, from coordinate 49,505 downwards.
GAAGAAAATTTTCAGCAAATAAAGTGAAATTACTCGTTGGTTATTAGGTTTAGGGCTAACGAAGGCCAATACTTTTTTACTCACAATTCGACATTCTTCCATATTTTGGTACAAAAAAAAAAGTATTCCATTAAAAAAAACAAAGTCGAGCCTCAAATCTCCGAAACGCTTCCACCTATAACAAAATAAATACACCACATAATCTACCCCTTCAAACCATGCAACTTTTGTATGCAAAACTTTTTCGTGCAACGCATACCTTGCAAGTTATACAGGTGCACAACTACCGTGGACCACCCTCTATACGTAACAGTACATTCTAACAACTAAATACTTTCCAAACACGCAACAAAAAATTCAGTTTCTCCAATTCGAAGTACCAAAGTACACCTTTGACTCGGTTCGTTGGAATGGCGTGGCAGGGCGTGAAAAATCGTTAAAAAGGAATCGTCTGAAGAATGGTAAGACGCTGACAGAAAGATCCGACACGAAGAAGAAAGTAATGTTCTCTAACGAAAAAGAACCGGATGACGTTCATCCGCATGAAAGGTGGCTGATCGACCCAGTGAGGAGGGAAATCCCGAAAGCCGCGAAGCAATGAACGCTGAGGTGTCTGTGAAAGAAAAAAAAAAAAAAAAAAAAAAAAATAGTAAACGTGCAAGGGTGAAAGGCATCCGGGACGAATATTTCCTGATGGGTCGGTCGACGTGCACAGGCCTCGTCATAGGATTTGCATAATTTCCAAATCTGCTCGACGCAACGACGATGAAAAGTACGTGAACCGACGTTCGTACACGCGCCCTCTCATATATGCGGGGGTGGTGATCGCGTGGAAGATCCTCAGCCCCGTTTTGCTCGAAGGAAGAAGGGGGTAGACGTCGGCAACCAGGAAGATATTGCGGTTTAAACGGCTGGAAAATTGTCCAAACTGCCATGCCGCATAATTTTGACGTGACTTAACGGTACTCGACTTGACGCTTCGGCCCCGTTTAATGCGACGGACGTGTTTCAGCTGTGTGTTCTAGCTGAAAGGGATAGTCGGGGATTCTGGTGCCGGGTAGGAAATTTTATCTGCAATGACAGTGTCAGCTCCGGTTATGAACGTTTCGTTGCGATATTAATGAATTAATTCGCGTGCCTAGGCAGCGTAATCGAGCGTTAACTATTGGCACAAAGTGCCAGTGTTTTGCATAGGAGCGGCCTCCTTTTGCTTAAGCCTGCGCGAAGAACGATTACTATAATTCACTGCGCGTTGTTCTGTGAAATACAGGGTGTCTTGTACGAGTAAACAGAAACTGTACAGGCTGGTAAAATTCATGAGAAAGAAAAATGTCTTATGGTAGGTTCACAATTAGTGAATACATTGGGTTGTCTCGAAAGTTTCTTCCGTTGTTTTCACGCAACAGCTTCATTTCGCAGTATTTATATAAATATTCAGACTTATCTATTAAACGAGAAATGCAGGAAGGTGATGAATCAAAATGGATCCTGCATAAAATAATAATATATTGTAAAACAAAAATGTTATGCCTGTAATACTTATTAACACGTTCCGTGCCACGCCGTTTTTGCCCAATATGATCTCTAGGCCATTCGCTGGTTTGACTAAAAATTGATATATTGTCACACAATATGTCATTACATCATCGATCCATAAGTAATTAGCTTGTTTAGAATAGTTGCGACACAAATTTATGGGCTTTGTTCTATACTGCTTTTTGTTTAATGCCTCATTCTTTTAGTGGAAATATATTTTATAGAATTAAATTTATCATAAAACATATGTTTTTGGCGGATTAAATGAATACGTCTGCGTGTACCACAAATGGTACACGTGGCACGGAACGTGTTAATAAAACGATCGAAACTTTTTGGACAATATAACAGGATAAATTCGGGATAGGTCGACCACTTTTTGGAAAAAGGCGATTACATTGGTCGTTTTCTAACCCTTTGCGGACGACAACTTTTTCGGCCGAGTGAGGTAGCAGAACGAGGCGATTTTTGCAAATGTGTTGAGTGACTTACATGATACAATAAAATGATCTCACATATAAATTATCTTATAAAAACGTTATGCTTCGATTGTTTATCTATATTTACATTTTGAAAACCATATCTTTACAAGAATTACGATCTGTAGTTTCGCTTCGTGTGATACTTTATAAAGAATTCACTAAGATGCATTCTTGGCTTATCTGGACATGTATCACAGTCCAGACATAATACGTCGTCTCATGTCTTTCACCTGGTTTGTTACAGGTAGAACAAACTTTGCAATCCTTCTTTGCTTTGATTAAAAAACCCAAACAGCTAAGGAACAAACCCAAAACACAAAGAAACAGCAATGGAATTCTATCGGTTGGAGATAACGAAAACTTACATATACACCGATTGTCGCCTCGTACTCGCCACTCGTCCTGCCGCGCGAAACGCCGTGGCGACCGAGAGTCGCCTCTCGTCCGCAAAGGGTTAAGTTTTTGTTGTTTTGGTCAAATTGAGGTAGCGTATAAATTCTTGCTAACGAAAGATGCTATTTTTTTGTGTTATAAATAAGATGTTTATTAAAATTTGTATTCCATAAATTGATTTATTCTTCCTAGAAAAATTGTAGGAACTTCTAGGAAAGGAATTAGAATTTGTTAGAATTTAGAAAGCATAAGAAATTTAGAATACATACAAATGATACTTCGCGACATATTAAAATATCTGTTTCTTTTTTTAATCAAGAAATACCAACATTGCAAATGGACGGTCTCACGTGCACGGAGAAAATTGAAATTTGGGATTTAATGAATTGTAAAGCACAAGTAGATGGCGTTTCTTTTTAATCAACGATAGGATTCGCTTTTTTTTTTGCGTATTCCTGTTCCAACATCGACGAATAATTAAAAGTCGAGAAGCCTCGTGTCGCTTTCATTAATCAAAAGAACCCAATCTGGACTACTTTAGGAGCTTCTTTGTACACAGTGAGCACACGCTTAATTGGAATAGCCATTTGCATCCCTCACAATTACTATCAACGTTTCTTTTGCAATCTTATAACTTCGTATTTCCACCGACATTTCTAAACGCAACCGAACGCACTGCCGTCCATAAGTATTTGACCATCTTCGGTTTATCTAAAATATACAAATTATATTTGAAACAAAGCATCTCGATGTAATTTTAAAATAAAATATAAGGATCACGCTTCTGTGTCAATAATATAAATTTATATTAATTCTATTTAGCGATATTTGCATAATAATCTTGATATAAACTTTCTGATCCGATTCCATAAAATGGTCAAATACATATGGACGGTAGTGTACTCGCATTCTTTTTTCCTACAATGCGAGTAAAAGTGTGCAGATACAGTTCGCAGGAATTAAAAAAATAATTCATAGACCGTGGTTGGAATTTCTTCTCGACGGAGCAGTAGCGAACGTGTTAATTATACATGTAATCAGGATGTCGGCGTAGAGAACGAGCATTGTATCGGTAGGTAATCGGCCAACGTTCATTTTCGAGTGAACGACGAAAACTGGACAATCTGAAAAGGCTGTTAGGATAAACAAAAGTCGTTAAAAGGTAAAGAACAGGGGAGAAAAGACACATTGAAAAAGGAACCGGTACAGGAGAAGAAAGCTTCCACAGTTATCAAATTTTCATATTTTACCGAAACAGAAATTGATTGCAATTGACAAAGAAAAGCTGGCCACAGCGTTGAGCGTCGATTTTCAATTTTTATCCCTCCTCGTGGCCTATCGTAAAATACGATATATTAAATTCTTGGGCAACTTTTCACAGACGTTGCGCGGAAAACCGATAGGATTCTTTGTACGATGTTTGATCTCGTGATCTCCGCGTGCCGATCCTATAATTTTATTGGATCCCCATTTTACGACTATGTGTAACCGTGTGACACGGGCGAGATTGTTACCCCGGATACGAGATTGACACGTTTTACTGTCTCACGTGCAAATATAAGCGATATACATTTAAGTCGCGCCAAGCATAATCCACTTTTCCATTTCGTTCCACGTACGCTTTCGTTTGTTCCCTTGTTTTTTTTTCTTTTTCTTCTTTTTTTTTCGATTCGACGATCGTCCCAACTTTCGACGAGTTTATTTCCATGGAATATCGAACTTGATGGAAAATACAGACAGATTTTTAGCCTTTCTTTTAACGGTTCCGTTTTCCGTTTGGCCTTTTAACTTTATTCCTTTTTTATCGACTGTTTAATTGGAAATCCGAATCCCTCGATATGGAATGCAAAATAAAATTAACACTGCAGATTTAAGAGTAAAAGTAACAGTAGGGAAGGTGACACGGGACCTTATCGGTAGGTTGGAACCCAACGATAAAAAATATTTTAAGTATCACGTGTTGCATGGTAGGCTGGTTACACACCGCTTAAAAGTGGTAAAACTTGCTTATTTTTTACAGAATTTAATTTATGATTTTGTTATTTAATTGTTATTGGTACAGTTATATGGAGCGGAATATTATGATAGGATGGAATTGAATATTGTGAATAAATTACTCAGCTAGTGTGCAATAAAAATGACACTGAAGTCTGTAAGTGTTAACACTAAAACTACCGAAGCGGTCAAAATGACCGGCTTGTAATTTGTCATAGAAATTTTATAAATTTACAATGATGCAATTTGGAGGATTTTTTATGATTTTCTGTAAGAAATATAGATAAAGATTTGTTTTCCGTTAAATTTTATTATTGAATTAAGATTAATATTTTATATTTAGTGTATCAATCTTACTATTTCAATATTGATCAAATACTTTCTATTGTAAAGATTAGTTACTTATAAATATGGATAAAAATTTCTAACATTCTTTCGTTGACGATATAAAATCTATTTTAACAAACAGCTTTCTTCTCACAACTATTCAGATGATCGTCACAGTAACATATATGTTCGATGTTTTATTTATATAATTAAGGATCCACAACGTAGATTCTAAATATACGCATCTCCAGTTTCATATTACCAGTACCGAAGCTAATAAAGAAATTTATTTCTGAAGAAGGTGAGTTCTCCAATTAAATGTTCTTTTCTTTCGTCTCGGGTATTTATATATGAAAGAGAAATAGATGAGAATTAGATCGAGGTATCGTTTCATTTAATTAATTAATCTTTAAATAGTCGCTCGACAACAAATAGGGGTTCTCCGTTACAATTCCCTCTTCAGCTATTAATAGAAAACAAATTATTAACGCAATAACACAGAACTGAAATTGATGAAATTAGTTACAAATTTCTAAACAATAGAAGGGACATTTGTACCCGAAGACAATCGATCCATTGTCGATGGTAATAACATCCCTGGTCTCATTATTCCTCCTTTCTTCGACCGTTTCTGTTGGCTGCCAAAAACAGCAGGTCCGTTGATAAATGGATTCGAAAACGTGGAAACAGAAACGCAAATCAGCCCCTTTACAGCCGAGGGCCACGATGAACCGGAGAGAACTTAGATTTCATCGTGGCTGGCCAGCGACAGGCAGGGCGGATCCTGAATCCTTGGTTCTAACGAAAATGAGCGATAATTGGCCAGAAAATGAACGTTTGTGGTGGATTAAAAGGAGGCATACCGCAAAACAAGCGCACGGCTTTGACCACGTATGCCTCGCGTTCCTGTGGTATCATAAAACCAGTCCACGGTCTGTAATTTGTAATGAATACGGCTCTAACTAGCCCTCACCCCCTTTCATTGGTTGACAAATCACGCTCCTGCGGCAGAGAAACAGACGCGTGTATACCTGGACACGTGACTGTGTGAGAATTTGTACACTGGACCCTCCCTGTGCAAAGCGCCTAAATCATGCGACAGAATCGTACGTGATATGTCTGTTCATTGAATGTTCAAATGGTCTACGATCGATGCGCGATTCCGATCCGATAATTAGATTATTGATACTATAATATTTGGTTCGGTTCCTCTTCTCTGGTTCCTCGTCTGGTGACCAATCATTTTTCCTACGATCATGGGATTAAGAAAAATATCACACGTTTATTAACACTATGCCGTCCGCAGGTCTGATCGGGTTTTATTCGTTTCGCGCCGGAAGAACTGACTTAGAATATTTNTCTGTTGGCTGCCAAAAACAGCAGGTCCGTTGATAAATGGATTCGAAAACGTGGAAACAGAAACGCAAATCAGCCCCTTTACAGCCGAGGGCCACGATGAACCGGAGAGAACTTAGATTTCATCGTGGCTGGCCAGCGACAGGCAGGGCGGATCCTGAATCCTTGGTTCTAACGAAAATGAGCGATAATTGGCCAGAAAATGAACGTTTGTGGTGGATTAAAAGGAGGCATACCGCAAAACAAGCGCACGGCTTTGACCACGTATGCCTCGCGTTCCTGTGGTATCATAAAACCAGTCCACGGTCTGTAATTTGTAATGAATACGGCTCTAACTAGCCCTCACCCCCTTTCATTGGTTGACAAATCACGCTCCTGCGGCAGAGAAACAGACGCGTGTATACCTGGACACGTGACTGTGTGAGAATTTGTACACTGGACCCTCCCTGTGCAAAGCGCCTAAATCATGCGACAGAATCGTACGTGATATGTCTGTTCATTGAATGTTCAAATGGTCTACGATCGATGCGCGATTCCGATCCGATAATTAGATTATTGATACTATAATATTTGGTTCGGTTCCTCTTCTCTGGTTCCTCGTCTGGTGACCAATCATTTTTCCTACGATCATGGGATTAAGAAAAATATCACACGTTTATTAACACTATGCCGTCCGCAGGTCTGATCGGGTTTTATTCGTTTCGCGCCGGAAGAACTGACTTAGAATATTTGCTTGACGCCAGCGGTGTTACGAGGACCTTGGGAGACAAAAATCGTCAAGTTTTACAAATCACATCGGCAGGTCTCAGTTTTGTCGCTCTATTTTATAAAAAATGTGAAGATACACATTTGTGGTTAAGTACAACATTTTTTTGTATTAACATAGATTAAAGTATTTATCAACCCTTTGGACTCCTTTGGCTCCGCTACGGAGACATTCTGTTTTCAGCACGATTACGATCAATTTCTGAAGCTATCACACCATGATAATCTACAAAATTAAAAATTTATGTTTCGTTTACGAGAGAAAAAGGATATTTGTAAAATAAATAAGAACAAGTACTTTCACAAGCAGTAGTAATTTTTTCCGTTCAAAATAAAACTTGTTCTCTTCAGTGATAAAGAATTGTACGGAGTGCAAAGGGTTAATTATATTTTGTCGAGTGCTTAGTATTTATCTTTTAAATGATACGAAGCAAAGCAATCTCCAAGGTGTAGTGCAATTCCACATTTTTGTTGATTTTTGCTTTGTTCGATTTTGATTTATTTAAAATGAGTGAAATGTAATTACACAGAGAATTAGGTGGTTCTTTCCTAAGTTATGTTTTTTGTTGATTTTTGCTCTGTTCGATTTTTATTTACTTAAAACGAGTGAAATATAATTACACAGTGAATTGGGTCGTTCTTTCATAAGTTATGTTTTTTGTTGATTTTTGCTCTGTTCGATTTTTATTTACTTAAAATGAGTGGAATGTAATTACACAGAGAATTGGGTCGTTCTTTTCTAAATTATGTTTTTTGTAGATTTTTGCTTTGTTCGATTTTTATTTATTTAAAATGAGTGGAACATAATTACACAGAGAATTGGGTCGTTCTTTTCTAAGTTATGTTTCTTGTAGTTGTTTGCTTTGTTCGACTTTGTTTTATTTAAAATGAGTGGAATGTAATTAAACAAAGAATTGGATCCTTTCCTAAGTTCACCTTGTTATTCTCCTTGTGTTTACAATCCTTTGCTATTGAATTAATTATGTCATATATATCATACTAATTATAAATTTTATTAACTGTTAAAACTATACTAAAACAAATTCGTGATTAAATTTCCTTGAAGCTTTTCAATTTTACTAAAAACACGAAAGATGTTGAAAATTATGAATGGTCCTAATTCAATGGCTAGAGGCTGTGTATGACCTGAAACGAAGTTTACTTTCACATAAATGCTATGCTTTCAAATATTCCTTTATCAGATTTAGCGTATTTTATTTTTGTGTTCACTTCTTTAATATTGTATATTTCGCGAGTCTAAAATATTTTTAAATCAGAAAAAATTTTTTTTTTTAATGCGAATGTGTAGTGCGAATTCGACAGTAGGGTTAAAAGAAATCGGTGAAAAAATTAAGTAACCGATATTACGTAAAAATTCTTTAATCCCTTCTTTAAAAAAAAAAAAAATTTGTAAAACTCTGGCTGGATACTTTTGCACGTCGCTGTAATGTTTGTCTGCGTCGGATGAACCTACTATTTTCGCGTCTAAATCATGTGACAAGCAGACGTCTATTAAGGGGATCCATTCACTGGGTACTCAATCACACGACGCAATTCGTAATCTTGGCCTGCATTATTATTATCCTCCGAAAATACGGTGTCACTCGATAGTCACGATATCGTGTAACGTGTCACTCTTTCCCTATTAGTCGTGATAGGAGACAAGGTTTTATTTCCCCTGCTAGACAGTTCGTTGAAAGATGAGAAAGCTCGGATACTCTTCAAACCTAAAATCTAACTAAATTATTAATATTTTTTGTTGTACATTGCTAAACTAACCACTTATTCCAAATACTGCCACATATTTTTTTCACGCCTTTATGTCAATTTTTNTGGATCCTTTCCTAAGTTCACCTTGTTATTCTCCTTGTGTTTACAATCCTTTGCTATTGAATTAATTATGTCATATATATCATACTAATTATAAATTTTATTAACTGTTAAAACTATACTAAAACAAATTCGTGATTAAATTTCCTTGAAGCTTTTCAATTTTACTAAAAACACGAAAGATGTTGAAAATTATGAATGGTCCTAATTCAATGGCTAGAGGCTGTGTATGACCTGAAACGAAGTTTACTTTCACATAAATGCTATGCTTTCAAATATTCCTTTATCAGATTTAGCGTATTTTATTTTTGTGTTCACTTCTTTAATATTGTATATTTCGCGAGTCTAAAATATTTTTAAATCAGAAAAAATTTTTTTTTTTAATGCGAATGTGTAGTGCGAATTCGACAGTAGGGTTAAAAGAAATCGGTGAAAAAATTAAGTAACCGATATTACGTAAAAATTCTTTAATCCCTTCTTTAAAAAAAAAAAAAATTTGTAAAACTCTGGCTGGATACTTTTGCACGTCGCTGTAATGTTTGTCTGCGTCGGATGAACCTACTATTTTCGCGTCTAAATCATGTGACAAGCAGACGTCTATTAAGGGGATCCATTCACTGGGTACTCAATCACACGACGCAATTCGTAATCTTGGCCTGCATTATTATTATCCTCCGAAAATACGGTGTCACTCGATAGTCACGATATCGTGTAACGTGTCACTCTTTCCCTATTAGTCGTGATAGGAGACAAGGTTTTATTTCCCCTGCTAGACAGTTCGTTGAAAGATGAGAAAGCTCGGATACTCTTCAAACCTAAAATCTAACTAAATTATTAATATTTTTTGTTGTACATTGCTAAACTAACCACTTATTCCAAATACTGCCACATATTTTTTTCACGCCTTTATGTCAATTTTTATTACATAAAGTATAGGAAAAAACATCTTTAGATTGTTTTTATATAACTTCTGAGACATAAAGTTTTATTTTTTTAGAAAAACGTTAATTGAATCTCTATTTGAGTAAAAATATTAAAATACATTAAGTTCAATTAATCGTTTATCGGGAAAAAAAAATTGAAATAGATTGTGTTTTTTTGCTTCGATTTGAAAATATTTAAACCAACTGGTTGATACCGGTACAGTGGTATAGAAATAAAATTTGCTAATGTAATAAATAGACTATGGATTCTTATGCAAATTCATACTTTAAAAAATAAAAGTTAGATAGGTAATTGTTTTATTTACAAAGTATTATAATGAATGCACCCAATTCTGTTTCGACACGATTGATATGTTCCCGAAGAACACGTGTTAAAAAAATTCGTGTGAACAAAGATGTGTCCAGATGATTCCAGACATAAAAAATCAGCAAAAATAATACAATAAACCGTATGAAAATTCACGTTAGAATGTTTATTTGCATTTCTTATTTCATTAAAGTTGCACGTGTACATAAAAATGTACATCGAAAAGACCGTTTGTATCGTGTTAAATAAAAATAAACCGTGTAAAAAGAGAATAGAACTTTTTTTTTACAAGGTGCTAAATAAAAATTGTGTAAAACAAAATTGGGTATAATATATTTTGGGTTTATTTATATTAGTTTGCTTATTATGTGGATTCTGTGTATTTTTGTGCATACTAAGTTCCCATAAACGCATAAAAATCCACAAACTAGGGATAAATAAATAAAATAAAACTTTTTAAATGTAGACACATCAGTATTAAATTCCTAGATTACATGACTATACGGAGATTTAACACTAAAACTCCAGAAACTTCATCTTGCTTACTTAGAAACCATATTCATCATCTTTTTCACTTTGTCCAAACATACATCATATCAATATTGAAGTATGAAAATAATCAAGCATCAAAAAGTCAGAAGATTGGCACCAAAATAATATGGAAGAAGAAAATAAAACTTCACGAATATTCAAAACTTAATATCGAAATTTACTGGCCACTACTCCATATCTGATCTAAAGATATTTGGAATTAATTTAAAAAGTAGTCTACCTTCCGATCGTTAACTCAGAAGGTTTCACCAATCATGGATATATTTTCTTCCATCATGCGTACATTTTTTACGTAAACGAGACAAGTGAATCTTCAGCATCGCTAATCCATTCTAAACAAGTTTAATCAACAACGCAGGACACTTTGCGTCAGAGGATACTCCCTCCTCTCACCTTCCAAGAAAATTTCTTCCGTTCTGGAAATTCTCCTCCGCGTAGCCCCGCCACCGGCAGCCTAGAAGGAGCAAGGAGGTGCAACGAATCCTTTTATCTTTTTCTTCATCGATGTACGATCGTAGAAAGGGAGGGCTCGAAAACGCGCGCGCACCTCACCTCTTCCTTCCGATCCCCTCTCTGGAACCGATATCGCCTATCCACCTATCCCCGTCCGGCGCAATCAAAGATTTACAGGAATAAATAGTAAATAGAGCCTGGAGGGAAGTACTAGAACCAATTATTACTCTCTTCCTCTCTTTCCCTCCCTTTCTCTACATGTATTTTAACATTATATTGTGCTCCAATTGGTTTCCTGAGAAATTTTTTACGACAAGACTTCCTTCCAAACGAAATACCGATACCTTTACCGGAGAGCAAAAATGGCACCGATAATTTCAGAACTAATACCGTCGAATATTCTGCCAAAGAAAATACAGAGCGTTTCTTCCGTCCAATATTTTATTCCACTAATTTTTCACCCNAAATACAGAGCGTTTCTTCCGTCCAATATTTTATTCCACTAATTTTTCGCCCAACGAATCCTGGGATTACTCATAGAACGTTGCGCGAAAAAAAAAAAACTCCGCTTCTCCAACGAACTGTGCCTAATAATCACCGGCTATCGGAAGTGGAAGACGTATGCTCGTCGAGCGAATTTCTAGCCGAGCTCCAACCGAGGAAGTAGACCCTCTCGACCATTCTTCCGACGACGTTACGAGAGAAGTAAGAATAGGAGGGGTTGAAACTCGCGCGCGCACCCTTTCCTCTGCCTCTCAACGTTTCCCTTCCTTCTTCCCTCTGGATGGAGCCGATATACCGAACATATAGGTGTCTCGTCACCGTATCACCTATCCACCCTACCACCCTTTAGTCGGAGGGCGCTTCTGAATAGTGTTGGTGGCTCCAGGAGGGAGACGAAGGAAGGTGGAAAACGCCTGAGCTGTTAGTGGGGTCTTTTGGTTGAAAAAGGGGGCGCGCATGCGTCCCTCGAAATCAAGTCAGAGCCACTCCCGATCGCCAATGACCGTCCAACACGATCCTCGAAGTGATCCTACCACCGCTTCAGTCTAACGTCCGCATCCGCACAGTCAACAACCCCTTATCTCGAGCTCCTCTTGGATGCAGTCCGACGTTGCGCGTGTTAGAGTCGCCCACTCGGAAACCTTGCACTGGCCGTACGTACTTTGATCATTTGATAGGGGTCCGATAGAGTGTCTTGAGAAGAATTTTCGGCAAACTATTCTCAAACGACGGAGAATTCTCGTTTCGTTTCGTTCCGAACCGCTCTGTTCTTCCATTCGACAATTTCTGCGTCTGACCATCTGTTCGAGATGAGAAGAACTCAGACGCTTCGTCGAGGCGCGTTCTTCGAGTTGTAGAACTATTTTTTTTTCTTTTTTTTTTTTTTATTACTTTTTTTTAACAAACCGAATCGTAGTCAGATTCTCGTTGTGAGAATCAGTGCTCCATTTTTCTTGTGAGTGATGTTATTAACTATTCCGATTAATCTGACGATAATACATGGTGCTTGGTGTCGAAATCTTGGGTAAATTGTTTCGTAGCATATTGCTTAGATTATTGATCTTCGTAGAAAACCGGTTGCGCAATTGTTGTAGAAAAGTTTCTTCCCAAATGATTTTCCAACCGATCGGTTCTCAGGAAACAAATTTATCTTCTTTTTCTTACAACATAATCTTCTTCCAACTGACTGCAACGATACACTATTTCTTAACGGGGCTTTGAAATTTTTATAAAGTCCCATCTCAACCCTCTTAAGTATAAAGTTCATTACGAGTTTCGCTCGAAACTTAATACTCCCTTTCTGGTGCAGCATCTTCATCATTCAATTACATTTCGAAATGAAAAAAAAAATCCGAAAGCTAGCCAATTCGTTCCGCGAAGATACGTACTATCAACGAATCTTATCCCCGTGATTTTTTTCTTTTTCTTTTTGTATTTTTTCTTGTATTTTTTCTTCTTTATTCTTCTTTATTCTTCGTTGGCGAGAGAAAGTTTTTTACGCAGTTGAAGCTGTCCTCGGCTACGTTAAACACGCCGGGAACTCGAAAACCGAAGGTTCCGCGTTTCGTTCGGCTCGAAACCGACTCGATTCCATTGTCTCATTCATTTTTAATTGGACGTTGCCGACAATGGCACCTGCTCCTGTTTCATGCGGGTACGCACATGACACGTCACGTGGGGGCCGCCAGAGTTGTCGACTCGTGCCTCGGTGTTGCACGTGACACCTCGACTTTCTGACGAACAGCATAGAGAAAAGTGGGGTCATCGTGCTTTAAACTGTGAAACGAAGAGGCGCTGTGACCCGTTTCGTAATGAGCGCCAACGCGATCGACCGGTCGTGCGGGTAATCGCGACGATTCTCGACCAACCTTCGCCCGATGCGGTCTGACCAATACGGTAAGTTACTACTGGAATTTATTATTTCATATTCTGTGTCTCGCTACTTCGATAAAACTTTTTTCCATCTCTTTCGTATCGTCGAGAGACGAGCAGAAAATTGGTAGAACGTTAGATAGAATAATTGTAGGAGAAAATAAATCACAGAATAGGAAAAATTATATTTTATATAATTTTGTATCTGTGAAAGAAACGAAGAAAAAAAAAAAAATTGGACGCTTTGATGTTTGAAAGCAAAGTAGCTCGAGAATTTTTGTAAAGGCAAAGTGTGAAAGCACGTAGCTTGAATACCAGCTTTGCTAATAGACAGTTTAGAACTTATTATTAATACCGTTTCAATTGTCGAGAACTCGAGTAGTCCGACTATCATGGCGCACAACTACTGAGCTCCGCTAGACGATTAAACAGCACACAGTTCGCCAAGTTATTATCTTACTTGCTAAGTATCATATATTAAATCATTTTCCGAGCAATTAAAGATTAAATTGTTGCCCGTTGTTGGTACGTAACATCACGTTCGCAGCGAGCAGCGTATTTAATCCGATCGTTTATTCGAGTCGCGCGTAACTTGCCGATCCCAAGGCGTCCCAGAGTGGATTTATAAATCGATACACGAGTTTTCATTTAAAGTTGGCCCTTCGTTGGCTCCCTTCGCAATTAGAAGCAGCCTCTTACGTAACTTTGTAATCGTTCTGAGAATGAAACGTTGTTTGTGATCCGGAACTTTAATCAGAACTTTCTTAATACTTTCAAGAAATTTTAAGAGTTTGATTGATTCTTCTTCCTGGATTACTTACGTTTCCAAATATTTTATGCCACCAAGCGACCGAAGAACCTGTTTCTCCGTGAAATCCAACAAATTTTCTCTTCGCCTCATCGAGAAATTAATACAGTGAAACGTCGGTTCTTCCAATTTGTTGTTTTATTTAACTGAGGAAATGCTCGACACGTTTCCACAAAAATGGAAAATTGAAACGTATCCGGTTGTTTGTTTAATTTGTAACAGATGTTTCCGGGATGAAAAAGTGGAATTAATGTTTCCTGGTGCAAGCTTTACATATTTGATTGGCCAGAGACAATCAAGTTACGGTAGAACGTCGATTATCCGAGTTTCGATTATCCAAATACAGGATCAGTCACATACGCGTGTACTACACTTTTAAACTACGTATCTAATAATGTTCGAATTATCTTTCCCGTTTTAACCTCATTTCAGTGTCTAGTCTGAGCTTAACGCGTGCGTACAGTTTTCGTTTATATCACGAGCGTTAAAAGAAAAAGAGTGGCGCTGATGAAGACAAGCTAGATATTACCGAACGTTTAAAAAAAGGGTAAAAGCGCGTCTAGTTTAGCCAAAGAATACAATGTTGGAAATTTTACAACCAGCAAAATTAAAAATAGCGGGTCAAAATTATCAGAGTTTCGAAAGAACTTGGACGAAAGCAATATTCGCTCCCACAAAAGTTTGAAAGTAGCGAACGATGATAAATTAGATCGGGCTTTGTACAAATGGATTTTACGAAAACGGTTTTTATATCAGGAGGAATCCTCAACTTGGCGGTAACTAAGAATGTTTAGTTTACATTTTGTGCTCCATTTCTCTCGTTCGGTTCTTTCAGACCGATCATCAGAAAAATCACTTATTCGGACGGATTTGTATCCCAATTAATTCGGATACTCGACGTTCCACTTTACATAGTATCTACTCATTGAATTGGTGTCATTTTTAATGTTTTATTATTGTGTCGCATGTTACCTGCGATATTTGGGAAGTTTGTATTTTTGCGAGTGGTCCCAGTTGAATGACTAAATACTGTGTCTACAGAAAACTAGTAAAGAAAAATACTAAGTACTGTCGTACTAATTTTTCTCCGCGAGAAACTTGCTCCTACAAAAATTTATATTTTCATGGGTGGTTTCAATTCACTGAGTAGATACTGTATGCACAGAAAATTAATAGATCACAGATTTTTATGCATTTACGGAAAATTTGAAGACACAAAGATATACAGAATGCACATAACGAGCAGAAATCCATAAATAATCGCAAAATATAGTACTCGTTATGATATTTAGCGAATAATTGCCTATCTAGCGTATATCTTTTTACGTTCATAAAAAATGAATTTGTATAAAAATCTGCAGTCTACTAATAATAATAAAAAAATTCATTACTATTGTACTAATCTTACTCTGCAAGAAACTCCAACAAAGATTCAAAAATTCTACTGTATTTATTTTCTGTGTAACGTAAAATATTACAAAATTTGTGTTCTTTTCACTGAACATTGTCTCTATCGTTGACACAATTTTTCGAATAGTGATGGATGGTCTGTTACTAAATAAATATTGCCCAAAGTGTCGCGAATTGTCGAAATTCAGTTTACCATAGCGTTTCGTTGGTTTTTTACCGTCGTTTCGTCTCCGAAGCTGTGCCAGTGTCTTCAGTCGCGTTCTCGTTCGCACTCTTCCATCCTGATTTTTCGAATCACATTTACACAACCGTTTTCAATTACATTTGCACGGTAATTTCGCGTCGGCGGAAACAAGCGCGAAGTCGAGGAGTTGCAAGGTCAAGAAGTCGTCTCAAAACCCCGACGGGATGTTCCTTTACTTTTCAACGATTTTCTACTACCCCTTGCCATTCAGCAATAGGGGGAAAACTTCTTCCTTACTCGTTTAATGATCTACCGGTGGATCCGAACGAAAAGTTGCCGAAGTGTGTCGTTTCGAACGTTATACACGTTCCAGCTGCGTTTCTTAACGTTTCACCCTCTCGAATTTAAACACGAGCTCTCGTTTCCTTTTTCTTTTAAGGATCTGCTCCTGCACTGCTTTTACATCGATGGTAAATTTTGCTTGAAATATTAGTTTCTCGTTGTTCTACCATTTTCTGTCGTTACCTTTTTGTTAGTTGCTTTTACTTCGTAGGATTTTTTGCATTTTTTTTTTTTTCTTTGAAGCGTCGAAAAAATTAAAATTGATAAATTAGGAAGAATTATCTAGACACTAAATCTACCGACGATTAAAGTAGACCTATTTTTATCGAAAGAAATAGAAATGATAGGTGGGCGTAAGGAGAAAAAATTTTTAGTTGTACTTTTTACAGATAATCGCGAAAAATTTCCTAAACTGAATCGTGGTAAATTTATATAATTTCTGCGAGAAATTACAAGCCGGTTATTTTGACCGTTTTGGTAGTTTTTGTGTGAATACTGTCAGTGTGGTGTCGTCGGAAGTAAAATTACTTAAGCAGATTGTAGTTTTTTATACATAGTGCTGGACAAAATTGTGAGCTCATTAAATATTTATAATTATTTTGGTGAATAAATAACTTCTAAAAATAGAAATTTGCAAATATTTATTATGTAACGTATTTGTGTTCTTTATAGTCTTAAATTGTAACAGAACTATTTTTATAATAAAGAAACATAAAGACATTGATATTGAAAAATAAATGAAACTCCTCAAATTTAAAGAGATCCAATTGTGAGCATTCTTAAGGATCTTGTACAAGTTCTGATCATAATCTAAAACTATGAAAAATACAGATATATTGCATAATAAATATTTGCAAATTTTATCTTCAGAAGTTTATTCATCGAAATAATTATAAATATGTAATGAGTTCAGAATTATGTTCGACACTGTTTATAGTTTCTGTTAATGTAACAGAAATATATACAAATTTAGGCGTATTGTATAATAAATTATTGAAAATATTTCGGTTCTGTGGAAGACGTCTATGTACGCTTTTAACTAATTATTTAATCTTTGAGAGCTTATATATACGTTTCTCACAGCGAAAGGTTTAATCACCAAAAGAAATGGGAAAAAAAAGTAAAATGTGGTCTAACAATGAGTTAAAGTTAAAAGAAATAGAAACTAATTTTTTTTAAATTATGCTATTAGTAGTCATTAGATTTCTAATTTTTAATGAAATCCACATCTTTGTGAATATAATTAAAAAAATAGTATCCAGATAGATAATTTTATTTCTTAAGTAGTTTTATGTCGCATGAACTATAAGGTTATTAGCGACGCTAAACAGTTGTTATTATTTGGTTATACTCTGTCAATTAATTTTTGTTTTTTTTTTGTTTTACGAAGCCGAGTAAATTAGGGCTATGGTTGTTACAATTTTGTTTGAAGGGAAAGTTCCAGCTTATATTTGTTATGGAGAACACTGTAGTTTCGACAAACTAGTACTAGATGGTCTGTGGTGATTGATGTGTTACACTATTCGCAGTAGTATAGCGTCTCTCGGTAATAAATAGGTATGTGTGATTTTGAAGCGTCCTATTTTGATGAAAATTATAGCGTCTTGTTCCTTTCTGGAAATAACTGGCATTTCGTGTCTTTTGAAGATAGATAATTGTTGTAATCAATAAATATTATTATAAGTGGGATATTTATAATATTTATAATATAATGTAATATTCATAATAATTATAATATAATATATTATAATATAATGTAATATTCATAATAACTATAATATATAATATATTATAATATAATGTAATATTTATAATAATTATAATATAATATAATATAATATTTATAATAATCGGTTATTTTCTGTTTAATAGTGAAAAAATAATCAAAATTTATAAAATTAACATTTTATCATAAATTCGTAATCCCCATTTACTTTGAACGTTAATGATAAAAATTTTATTCAATTTAAAAATCTTTCTTTCGACTGAATTCATATTTCGATTCGATTCGCCTCTATCCTCCTATATTTTCAGTTCATTCACATATGTTTGCTTGTTACGCGTACTCTGCGTATTTTTATACCTTCAAAATTTTCCATAAATCCATCGAAATCCGCAGTCCGGTGATTATTAATATTAGAAGTCGAACGGTTTCGAATAAAATAATTGTCGTGCAATCCTGATATAAATTGGAACATTCCATTTGCGCTTTTCCATTAAGTGGACGTCCTTAAAAAGTTCCTGCGGAGCACCATGTGCGTGATGCCTTCTGAAATAAGAACCTCTTTATAAGAGACATTTTATTTTGTCGCGTGTCATTCGATGCTAGGAGCCATTAGCCGTGCCGGGTGGTTTTAACTTGTAGGACGGAGGTAGGTTTACCTTTCCTCTCAACGTACCTGATTGTAAACTTAACTTTCTTGAGTGCTTCGCTTCCTGAATAGCTTGGATATCTTCCTTCTTCCGCCTTCATTAACGTACCGCGATATATTCTTGTGGTTCTGTCTTTCAGCTAAAATGAGATCCTCGGTAAACTTATGCTCGCTGTAATTAATAGCCTTCTACGATTGAAGACATTAACAACCGGAAAAAAATTTCTTACCGTACAAAATCCGATGGAGATTGATAAAGAGAGTGAATCGATTAAAAATATCTGGTATCGTGGAAATAATATTCCTGGTCGTCGAATGTTAATAATCGGTAGAATTTGACATTTTTATTACGAAACGTTTGTTCGCTCGGTCGACGAGAATTAATCTCTAAGTGGCAGTTGGACGAGTTAACAACACGTTCTGTTTTTCGGCTAAAATGAGATTCTCGGTAAACTTATGCTCGCTGAAATTAATAGCCTTCTACGATTGAAGACATTAACAACCGGAAAAAAATTTCTTACCGTACAAAATCCGATGGAGATTGATAAAGAGAACGAATCTATTAAAAATATCGGGTATCGTGGAAATAATATTCCTCATCGTCGAATGTTAATAATCGGTAGAATTCGACATTTTTATTACGAAACGTTTGTTCGCTCGGTCGACGAGAATTAATCTCTAAGTGGCAGTTGGACGAGTTCACAACACGTGTGTGACGCGTAAATCCCGATAATCGGTGTTTGCTATTTCCATCGCACGTATAACTGAATTGTCGATCTTTCGACTATGAAAGATTAAAGAAAATCGATAGATATCGCGGTGGAAAGGGTGGGAATGATGCAGGTGTCGGGGCGAGTGACGTAAGCTTCGATGTAATTTTCTGGCAGCACAGATTGAGAGAAAGGAGGACAGATATAAGTGAAAACTAGCAATTGGAGAATAACGATTTAGCAATAAAACATTTCTCTGAGATTAATTCTTGGCGCTCCTTTGGTTTCGCTATGGAGACATTCTTTTCTTTTTTTCGCTTTCAATATGATTACGCTCAATTTCCAAAGATATCGCACCATGATGATTTAGAAAATTAAAAATTTATGTTTCCATGATGATTTAGAAAATTAAAAATTTATGTTTCCATGATGATTTACAAAATTAAAAATTTACGTTTACGAGAGGAAAAAGAATAGAAAATGAATAGAAACAAGTATTATGTCATCTCATAAATAATGTCATTCCTTGACGCTAATTTTCACCGTAAGATATTAATATATACATTCATTTTTAATCATGACTGTATCGACAATTGTTTTCTATGATTTTTTTTTTATCTGTCAAATAGTTTCTGAATTCCTTCTTCAAAAACTTTGGGATGCTTTTATCTAAAAATTTTCTTCAATGTTTATTTTAAGTGTCCATTATTGTAGAATTTCTGTTGTCGATTAAAAAATGTTATAATAATTGAAATAAGTAGCAATTGGTTATAGCGAACTGGATATGAATTTCCAATTTTTAGTTTTTATTAATTGCTGTATCACGCACAGCAAAGATGACCTTAGAAAAAATTCAAAATATGAAATATTTTTTCAAATTACTTAACCAGTTAAGTGTGTTTGACGACTATATTCGTCACGGAGATGTGGCAGAATTTTGTGTCACGACGGGTATATCCGTCATGCATGAAACTTTGTTGCAATTAAATATTTAAATTGTAATCTTGGCGATAACTAAATTATATTGGTAAATTTTAATATTTTTAAAATGTTCAGAGGTGAAGACGAAATAAAACAAACTTCCTGAGAGCTAACTATACTCGTCATCGCTTCATTATCGCGACAGAAAGTTGGTGCGCGTTTTCCAAAGAGATCGCCACAGTTAACTGGTTAACAAATGGGAAAAGATCATGAATAGCAATAATCGATATATCGATGATTAAAAATAAATGTATGCCTTAGTATTTCGTAATAAAAATTAGTATCGAGTAGCCTATTTTTTCCATTCGAAATAAAGCTTCTTTTCTTCAGCGATAGAGAATGACACGGAGTGGAAAGGGTTAAAACAGAAATCGATCGTTTCCATAAATGATGTTTTCGAAATTATTTAAAAGAGATCCGATCGGAAGCTTTTATGGTCTAATAATAATGAATCCTTGACGGATATGGTCATTACCGTTGAACCGAGCGGCACATAATCGACGCGAAGTTGATGCTCCTGCAGCCACTTCGTTATTTATCCGGACTGCATCAGGTTAATGAAAGTGCAGCAAACGATGGCGAGCTATCACGCAGCGGCGGCGAGTGCAGTTTCGTCGAGCGTGCGGTGCAACGAAAATATCAAAAGCCCTTGGAAACTTATCGGTATAGGCGTGAAGCAATTTCACAGCAGGGAGCAGAAAGCAGCTTTGGCAACAAAGCTTAGCTCGTGGAAGAGCGCGATATTATTTAATGCTCGGTCAATCGTATAGAGGCGTTGCGTATTATATAGCCGCGTATACATGCATGAGTGAGAATTTTTAACCACCAACACCGAGCATGCACAGGATACACTGAATCACGGAGGGCCGCGATATGATCCGCGCAATTTTCTCCGAATCGTCTTCTGTCAATAAAATTCGCTGTCATTGATAAAACTTTGGCTTATAACGGAATAAATTGGGCGTTGGTGCAGGTGAATCGATATACTGGCAATTTTATGTGAGCCTATCGTAAAAAAAAAAAAGAAGGCAAAAATATAGTGGACGGAAGAGTGAAATAGAAATGAAAAATTAATCACAGTTCTATGTTTATTAAAAATATTCGGCACAAAAAGGAAAAAAAAAATAACAAAAGGAAAAAGAATTATTTATTTGGGGCGGTTTGACAATAGGATCGTGTTTTAATAATGAAAAAAAATACGGTGTGCGTAGTACGGTAAATTTGTATGAAAGAGTTTAGAGTTCTATTATCTTCAATTATTTTGAGAAATGATTGTTCTGTCAGTTGAAAAAAAAAAAAAAGAAAATTATATCGCCGCAGCATCAAACGCGTATATGGAAGATTAATCATGTTTTCGATTGAAACAGCGAATTCCATGTAAATCCACTAGTATAGATATGTTTCGCGATATAATCTATGTATACCGGTTGGATAAAGTGTGCATGGACCGTTGAATAAACATTTCCATGAATTAACAACGGGGATTGCGCTGGAATTTACCTGGTTCGTTAAAAAATTAATTGTCGACGCGCAGCAGAGTGCGCGACAATGAAATAGGCTTTGCGAGTAATATGGTTGTTGTGATCGGTAAAAAGTATTTATCTACGTCGGTAGCTGTCGAACGAGAAAGATGAAATTACGACAGATATAATTAGATACCATTCGATTGGTTTCTTTTCATCGATTTTACACGTGTCGCTGCGTCTCGAGAAAATAACTTTATTCGTGTGCTATGAAGAAACCAACTCGATTCCATTCGAATTAAAAAATGTATTAGAAATGGGTGATCGAATAGAAATTTTTTCACGGTACAACTTTACGATATTCCGACTAAAAATACGGAACCAAATATCGAAGCGTTGGTGTCTCAGAAAAAATTTCGAACGTCTCGTTAATCATCAATTTCATGTTGCTGCCTTGTCTTTTAATTTTACGATAAGAAATTCATGAATTAGTGACGATTAAATTACTTAAATACGTTAAGTGTATATTCTACGTTTTTTCGCTCGTCAGCTATCGTTAGTGCTAGTGTATTTTATGCGTGGCTCGAAACAACTTCTTCCAAGGTGGCCCAGGAAAGCTAAAAGGTTGAACACTTATATTATAGAAGGTATTCGCGGTAGCACTGGGCAGTTCTTTATTTCCTAACGTATCGCAGACAGAAAAAAATGTTTTTATTAAAAGTGCATGGTACAGGGGAACGCATCTTTTGATGAAATTTCTTTTTTATTTTATTATTCAGTAAGATATTGAGGTCAAGTTTGTTTTTTTTAAACGAAACTATGCGTCTTTCTTCGGATCGTTTGATGGCGCTTTTCAAGACAAATTCGTCAACACTGTATGTGTGTGATCGGTTTTAATTATTTTTTGAGATACTGAGTTTAGGAGCTTAGTTATCTCTGCGGAAAAATAGTTCGTTGGAACAGAAAGGTTTATGGTTTTTGCTATATTAATTTTTGTATCTTTGTATCCACTTCAAGTGGCGATTTTTAACGCGTAGTATTAAATATTTTTCCGGAAAAATCAGTAAACTTTTAACCCAAAAACTAATTAAAATCGGTCATATGCATGGAAGGTTGATAAATTCGTCTTGAAAAGCACTATAAAATAATTTGAAGAGAAACACATAATTTGATATAGAAAAACAAACTTGACCTTCATATTATATTAAATAATAAGGAAAAAAGAAAATTTGCTTTCTTCAAAAGATATGTCCCCTCGTACCATGAAATTTTAATTAAACAATTTTTTTCTACCTGCGATAGGTTAGAAAATAAAGGGCTGTCCAATGTTACAGCAAACACCTTATATATTCAGCACAATTTTAATTCTACGGCTCGAAAAGAACGTTTTCACTCTGCTAATACTTTTCTAGAACTGATCTGGACAAAGAAAAAACTGGGGTCCCTTTATTTTTACAAACATATCTGGTAGTTTTTTTATTATTTTTGCTTTCAAGAGACATCACTTAAGCGTAACACGTTGATTTTAACGAAATTTATATATGAGATAGTGTTTAAAAAATATTTAACACATTNTCAACACTGTATGTGTGTGATCGGTTTTAATTATTTTTTGAGATACTGAGTTTAGGAGCTTAGTTATCTCTGCGGAAAAATAGTTCGTTGGAACAGAAAGGTTTATGGTTTTTGCTATATTAATTTTTGTATCTTTGTATCCACTTCAAGTGGCGATTTTTAACGCGTAGTATTAAATATTTTTCCGGAAAAATCAGTAAACTTTTAACCCAAAAACTAATTAAAATCGGTCATATGCATGGAAGGTTGATAAATTCGTCTTGAAAAGCACTATAAAATAATTTGAAGAGAAACACATAATTTGATATAGAAAAACAAACTTGACCTTCATATTATATTAAATAATAAGGAAAAAAGAAAATTTGCTTTCTTCAAAAGATATGTCCCCTTGTACCATGAAATTTTAATTAAACAATTTTTTTCTACCTGCGATAGGTTAGAAAATAAAGGGCTGTCCAATGTTACAGCAAACACCTTATATATTCAGCACAATTTTAATTCTACGGCTCGAAAAGAACGTTTTCACTCTGCTAATACTTTTCTAGAACTGATCTGGACAAAGAAAAAACTGGGGTCCCTTTATTTTTACAAACATATCTGGTAGTTTTTTTATTATTTTTGCTTTCAAGAGACATCACTTAAGTGTAACACGTTGATTTTAACGAAATTTATATATGAGATAGTGTTTAAAAAATATTTAACACATTTTTTTTTATCTGCGATCTATATTTAGAGGGTGAAAACAACCCTCAAAGTTAGAAATGAAAAATATATTTTCCTCAATATTTTAGAGGCTATTCACACTATTATTGCACAATTTTTATTTAAACAATCTTTTTTTTCAAGTGAATAATTTCTGAAAAAATTGAGGACAATGTATATTTCATCCTTAACTTTACGAATAGTTTTCAACCTCTAAATATAAATGATTGTAGATAAAAAAAATACATATGTCAAATATTTTTAAATACAATCTGATATATAAATTTCATTAAAATCGGTGTATTACACTTAAGTGATATCCGTTCTAAGAGCCAGTACAAAAAAGAAATTACATTCCGACACCTGTTGGACACAAATAATTTACATTTTATGTATAACACAAGACATAAAAATTTCTCAAATATTGAGAAAAATATATTCTTCACCCATAACTTTGAGGGCTGTTGTCACCTTTTAAATATGAATCATTGCAAGAAAAAATAAAAAAAAATATATACGCGCATCAAATACTTTTATAAACACTATCTCATATATAAATTTCATTATAATCGACGTGTTACACTTAAGTGATGTCCCGTGTTACAAAAGATTCTTCTTTAACCTTACAAAAGATTAGAAAGAATTCTTACGGCGTCGAGTCATTTCTCTTCTCACGTGATATATTTTATTCAATATATAAAGTAATAATCCAGCAGAATGAATTTTAATTACAATACACACATCTCAATGTCGACACGCTAGGTATAATTTTCTTTTTTATCCGAACTTTAAACTGTCCCTAGATCGAATCTGTCGCTTAAACGATCCTTTTTCCCTCCATTCGATAGACGAATAACCGGTGTTGCAGCGAGGGGTGAAAACGGTTTCCGGCGGAACTAAACATGCACACGGCGAATAAACATCCGCATCGGCGCGTGGACTATTTTCCATTTCAATTTACACGTAATCTAGTGCAGAGGGTACAGGCTGCCGCCGAGAGTAATGAGGTATGCATTTTACGTGAAAATGACGATACACCATCGCAATTTCATCGATCAACCGCGTCGTACTTTGCTAGTTTTGCACATTGAACTATTTCAATTGAAAATTATTACATTTGTTCCTTGTTATGCGCCTTTCATCCATCATGAGCCTTCGATGAAAATGTTTCAGATTGTTTCTTGAAACATTTTATTAGAATTTTTAAAATGGTGCGTAAACGAATCTTAGGGTGGTGTTTTGTTTAAATTGGCCGTAACGCGACGATTATTCCCTTCGAATCTTCGTTCCGTTCTTTTATATCTTGTTGTATCTCTGTCTATGTCAAGCCGTCTCTCTCGCTCGTGTTACGTGTGTTCACGTTGCGAGTAAGAACAACACGTGCCACTCAGAGGAGCTCTTGTAACATCGTGTTTGCTGTATAGTTGAGTACGTACGCAGGTACACCCCGTGTACACGGGGTATATCGATCCTGGGGGAATATACTGTGCGCGCATATGTATTTATCACTTTAACAATTAGTTTAATTGTTTGTACAACTGGGTAACGCTCGTTCACAGGGAACACCGTGGTGCTTGCCTCGCGATATAACGTGACGAAATGAGGATGAAAATTCTGCTAATGCGCGTGCAGAGTTCATTAATCCGCTCAAAGTGTTACACTCTTCATGTAAATGTTTCCTCCTATACGCAATAACGAGATTCTTTTAGCAGTTAATAATTTTATCAGCCTCTTTTTAACGCCACTTTTTAAAGCTTCTTTTGTGTTAGTTCTTCTTCGACAGGAATTTTTAATAATTAGGAATTTAATTAACGCTTAGTTTTGATAAAATTAGGAGAAAGGGCTATTAGTACTGTGCAAAGTTTGTAGAATGGTAAATTAATCCTTCATTGCACGATTTTTTTTTTTTTGAATTTTAAAATAAAATACGTGAGAGTTCACGATAATTTGTATTAAAATTAGCGATAATAATAAGAAATAATAAGAAGATAATAATAAGAATAGCGATAATAAGAAGAAATTAGAAAATGATAAAGCTTTTTTTTCTTTAACAAATTTATCTAAGGAGACGTTATAGAAGATAAGATGTGTGTTATTAGTGGCAAATTAGTTACATCAAACGAAATATCAATTGGAATAAAAGGAATTTAAAATAAACAATATATTGCATGCTTGTAATACGATGCAACGAAGGGTCGAAAGATTTTATAGTTTTTCGATTGTGAGTGGTCCAAGTTCAATGACTAAACACTGCCAATTAATTCACAGGAAAGTAATAAAAAAAAATACTAACAAGGGACGTTGGGTAACCCGAAAATTCAAAAAAATTTGAAACTTAGCTGGTTTGTAGAGGACAGTGTTCTTCGTTAACCCTCTATGGCCCGAATTTTGTTTGCTTGTCAGGGAAAAAATTAGGATTGATTGCGGTTTTTCACTTTGATTTAAAAATTTTTAAACTAATAATTCCTGCAGATGTAGGTATCATTGTACAGTAATATAGCAATCAGATTTAATAGTACAGTGATAACTAAATAAAATTAATTTTTTAAAATATAGAAACATTAGTTTGTAACTTTCAAGTCACATAAAGCCATAGAGGGTTAATAACTCGTTAACAAAACCGAATTCGACATTTTCGCGAAGGAAACAGTTTCTTGGAATCATCTCAGGAATCATCCCTTAACCTGTTAAGTGCGTTCGACGTGTATACACGTCAGGCCGAATCCCTTCTGCAGTGTGTTTGACGTGTACACGCGCCATGTAAAATAAATTTTTCTGACTAATAAAAATATAATTAATATTAATAATTTACTATATTAGTAATATAGTGATGTAATGTTTATTAATAATAGTAAACATTTATAGTAGGACCATTTACCTTGCGTTTGACGGGTATACACGTCATCGCTTGTTTTTAACTCCGCATTCTGTGGATTTAATTCTTAATCTTTGGATTTAAATTCCGCACTTAACAGGTTAAAGGTAGATAGAAGTATTTATAATGAAAATAAATAAGATATATGTTTATCCTAAAGATAATTCCAGCACAGTGAAACAACTTTTTTGTATTTATGAGTCACTTCAGCGTAGACACATTGTATTTACTGTGAAAAAGAAACTATGACAGTGAAAGGGTTAAAGTTAGCAGGAGCTAAAAATTTAAGCTTCAAGAATCGATTTTTCCCTTTAAGGTGTTGTAAGATATCGATGGATAAAAATACCGTTGAAATACATACACTTTGCATAAACCTGCTGCATGTAGATATGCAACGTAAGAACGTTGCTCTCGTCCTTGACTTAGGATGAAAGCTCGTAATCCTATAATCCTTGTTTGCAGTCTGGTGCTCTTGTGGATTCTCGATACGTCAATCGGTATCGGGAAGGGTACTGCAAGTTGCTTAAATTTTAATTAAGACTTGGACATTTTTTGTAGATCACTAACTAAATTGGCGACAGCCAAAGTAATTAATCACGGTAGAAAATCTTAAGAATCCATGAATTCTTTCTTACAATTGTAATAATATTATAGAGTTAGGTTCGAGTCAGGATTTTCTATTTTCATAGCCAGTATTTTTATCGGTTAAAAATTACGCAGGTTATCGAGTTGTTTTTTCACAAAAAAGTTAACCCTTTGCGCTCTTATACATTTTTAAATTCCATAGAACTATTGTAAAAACTTAAGTGTTGTTTTTAAGTAGTGTTAAAAAGAATTATAAATGTTTAGGATTTTCTATTTATTTAGTTGACTTTCTTCGTTTCAAAATGAAAAATAAACTGAATCGAGGAAAATAGAAAATTTAACACTAGAACTACTGGCGATTAAAGTAGCTATTTGTATCAAAGAAATCAAAATTATAGGTATTTCGAAAAATACCTATAATAAGGGTGACAATTCTTTATGCATATTTTTTACAAAAAATTGTGGAAAATCCTCAAAAATTAATTATTGTAAATTGATAAAATTTCTATAAGAAATTATGAACAAGTCATTTTGACTTGTTCGGTAGTTCTAATGTTAACTTAACTCTCTGTAATCGAAATTTCCTTTGCTCATAGTAAAAAAAAATTATAATTACAGTTTCTCACTTTGATTTGAAAATTGTTCGATCAATAATTCTTATGAATGGACCGTCTGGTATCAGTACAGCAGTATAATAATAAAATGTATTAGTACAGTGCTGAGTAAATAAAATTTTTAAAATACAGATTCATGAATAGAGTGTTACAATTTAATTCTTGAAGAAAATTATACATGTCGCCATAGGTGACAGTGTTAATATTGTGCAAAGTGTTAATATTAATTTAAAACGCTTACGAGTTATTCCTCCGGTTATTTAAATGATGTACTAATAACAATAATTATTAGAAGTGTACAAGAACTTAAAAATGTTGAAAACTCGATGATCGAGACGGATCGGATCGAGTTAGATCCCAGAAGTATATCGCAACTCGAAAATATCGAGATTTTAGAGAATTTCGAAGTACTTTCAGTACCTGAACTCATCTCGAAAAAAATTCTGACTCTAGCTAACGTTTTTAGGTACCCGCACACATTTAGTAACTATATTTGATATAATGGGAAATTTTAATAAAATATAGACTCATGTATGGGAAAAGGTATATTTTTTTACATTTCTAACAAAGAAAAATTGTGCCAGAAAAGCTACCTGATAACAATAGTCGGTGAAAACAAAAATTTCCCTAAAAAAGTTGCTTGCCTTGGTAAAACATTCGGTTTGCTCTCGCGTGGAAAATGTTTTTTTCAGGCTTCGTGGATATTTTTTTAACGGACGAATATATCAGCCCGATGCAAGACACGTTTCGAATCGGTTGGACTTTCGAAAATAAAGAAATGTTTATTAAATTCATCTAATCCATTATTTCACCTCTATACGAATGCAAAAATATTCCTTAACCCTGTTACGGCTCTCGCGTCATTTTTCGCCCAATCCAGTTTTTCTTTCGCTGAAAAATTTCCTAGTTTTAAGAAGAATATAAAAAAAATCTGTTGCCAAGCGTCGAAGACACGCTTTTATTAAAATTAAGAATTTTTTTTTTTTTTAACAAAATGAGAGCGCGCTTAGGTAAAAAATAATTCGAGGACCGTGGCAGGGTCGAGTTGTCTTTATTAAAAAATATTTTTTCATTTTAATGAGAAAATAGCTATCGAAGTATCCTTAAATGCAAAACATTCTTAATACAAAATTCCATCGATATTACAGAGTACTTTGCCGCGGATAACTGCATTTTTCGTGGCGATTACATTCCCGATTATTTCTCTCCGACCCGTGATCAAAGAGTGGTCGAATGTTTTCACGCACACCGGGCTAACAAAGTTATATCGCGACCAAGTTGAGCTTCTTTAACGAGTTCATTCTGGGAACGAATTAATAGGTGTTATCCCCTTGATAGAATTTAAGTAACGAGATTAAAACTAAAGGGCCCTTTCCTGGCAAGAAATTTTGTCTCTTGCCAGTCGGCGACGTATTAAAATACGACGGCCTCGCCGAGAAGAGGTTCTTATTATCATCCGAGCGATTATCCGAAAAAGTGACGCGCCACGATGGAAAGGAATAATAATATTTACATTAATTTAGACGATGAAACATTTTCAATTAGCCGGTCGGAAACGTTCTCACCGTGTTACGCTTGTTCGCCTTCCTCATTCGTTGTTGTTTTATTTGATTGAGAAAATGCTTGACACGTTTCCCCAGAGATGGAAAATTGAAACGTATCCGTTTGTTTGTTTAATTTATAACAGAGGCTTTTGCGATGAAAAACTGGAATTAATGTTTTTTCGAGGAAGCTTTACATATTTGATTGGCCAAAGACAATCACGGTACGGTAGAACGTCGATTATTAGGGCGCCGATTATTTAAACACAGAATCAGTCACATATGTGTGTACAACACTTTTAAACTACGTATCTAATAATGTTCGAATTTTGGAACACGTATCTTTCCCGTTTTAACCTCATTTCAGTGTCTTGTCTGAGCTTAACGCGTGCGTACAGTTTTCGTTTATATCACGAGCGTTAAAAGAAAAAGAGTGGCGCTGATGAAGACAAGCTAGATATTACCGAACGTTTAAAAAAAGGGTAAAAGCGCGTCTAGTTTAGCCAAAGAATACAATGTTGGAAATTTTACAACCAGCAAAATTAAAAATAGCGGGTCAAAATTATCAGAGTTTCGAAAGAACTTGGACGAAAGCAATATTCGCTCCCACAAAAGTTTGAAAGTAGCGAACGATGATAAATTAGATCGGGCTTTGTACAAATGGATTTTACGAAAACGGTTTTTATATCAGGAGGAATCCTCAACTTGGCGGTAACTAAGAATGTTTAGTTTACATTTTGTGCTCCATTTCTCTCGTTCGGTTCTTTCAGACCGATCATCAGAAAAATCACTTATTCGGACGGATTTGTATCCCAATTAATTCGGATACTCGACGTTCCACTTTACATAGTATCTACTCATTGAATTGGTGTCATTTTTAATGTTTTATTATTGTGTCGCATGTTACCTGCGATATTTGGGAAGTTTGTATTTTTGCGAGTGGTCCCAGTTGAATGACTAAATACTGTGTTTACAGAAAACTGATAAAGAAAAATGCTAACAAAGTTGTAAGTACTGTTGTACTAATTCTTCTCTGCATGAAACTTGCTCCTACAAAAATTTATATTTTCATGGGTGGTTCCAATTCACTGAGTAGGTACTGTATATACAGAAAATTAATAGATCACAGATTTTTATGCATTTATGCAAAATTTGAAGATACAAAAATATACGGAATAACGAGCAGAAATACGTAAACAAATTGTTCAACGAACAAAACAATTGCCTATGTAGCTTATATTTTTTTAATTGTGTTCATAGAAATATGAATTTGTATAAAAATCCACAGTCTATTAGTAAAAAAAGAAAATTCCAGAAATTTTCTGTCACAAAAATTTACATATTTGTGGGTGGCCAATTAAATAAATAGGCACTGCATATCTAGTATAGGTGATTATTAGTACAAGGCATGATAGAATTACACCGGTTGAAAATTAAATAATTTGTGATTACATTTCACCATAATGTGATGATCCACTTTTTTTAAAAAGAAAATATGTACATTGTATACTCAATTAATTCTCATGGTCTACACAAAATCAGATCACCTCACTCGAAATTACCCTACAAGCTTCAATTCTTACATTAATTTCGATTAGAAAAGTATCAACTATCATACCACTCTTAAAAAAGAATGTATTCATTTTTATCAAAGTAGACACTCGCATTTACATGTTTCATTTCCATTTTTCTTCTATCAGCTATCACACCACTCTTAAAAAAGAATCTATTCATTTTTATCAAAGTAGACACTCACATTTATATGTTTCATTTCTATTTTTCTTCTACCAACTATCATACCACTTTTAAAAAAGAATCTATTAATTTTTATCAAAATAGACACTCACATTTACATGTTTCATCTCCATTTTTCTTCTACCAACTATCATACCACTCTTAAAAAAGAATCTATTCATTTTTATCAAAGTAGACACTCACATTTATATGTTTCATTTCTATTTTTCTTCTACCAACTATCATACCACTCTTAAAAAAGAATCTATTAATTTTTATCAAAATAGACACTCACATTTACATGTTTCATCTCCATTTTTCTTCTACCAACTATCATACTACTTTTAAAAAAGAATCTATTAATTTTTATCAAAATAGACACTCACATTTACATGTTTCATCTCCATTTTTCTTCGTTCCAAGCATGAAACATGAATTCTCACTTATGGCTTTGAAACACCTTCACGTCTTTAATCGATTGCCAATAAAAAAAAAAATGGGGGCACTTAGAAATTGATGTTATCGCCGATAAAAGGAGAAACTGGTTGAAAATAACGATTATCCCGTGGTACGACTCGTCATCGCTCGCGGTTAAGATCAAAAACGGGAAAGGGGTAAGCGCACCGAGGCGTGGTGTGGCCGTTTTCCAAGTAACTCGGAATTAGGATTAAAGGTGGCCAAAAATTAAATCCTTATCTCGGCAGAGCCAACAAGCAGGGTGGAGTGAAAGGGGTGCGAGCGGTTAAGGGAAGAAGGAGTTCTTAGGGAGGTTGCTCTCGCTGTCTCTGCAGGGTTGGTTCTTGAGAGGGCGACTCTTAATCTGACGCCAGCGCTGCAATTTCTTCCCATTAGCGGGTCTCCTTCGCGATTAAACATTTGCATAATCTCGGGACGCTTGTTATAATTCGGAGACATAATATATATTTAGGAGCGTCGCCACTGGATCAGCAATACGCGACCGTTTAACCAGCTTTCGAAAATTTTCTTGTTCGTCCAGGCGAATATGTTTTTTCCCGACAGGTTCCAGTTGTATCTAAATTTGGGGTCGGTTCGACTTTTGTGTTCGGTTCAAATCTATATTACAATTATTCAAAGACGTGAATGAAAATTGTGATCATCTTTCTCGACAATAAAAATAGGAATTTCTTGTTACAAAATTTTTTAACGCATCTGAACGTGTTGTGGTCTCTCAAAAGCAGTCAGAACACGAAATTTCGTATCGTGGATGTTTTTCTAAAGCTACAATGTGTTCTGGTCATTTTTTTTTTTTTTTTTGTTCATAAAGCGTTTTTTCACTTTGAGTTTAATACTTCGTTTTAATTTTATGCCAAAGATTTGGTTTTTTTGGAATTAGGAAATAAAAGCAAGGGTGAGTAAACCTTGTTGAGTAAGCAGAGTTAAAAATTGAAATATATATATATATTTTTGTTTTAATGTCGCATCAACTGCACGACATTTTGAGAAAAAAAATATATTATAGAAAATTATAATTTATTATAGAACTTTGAGCGTTTTAACCCCTTGTCTTAGGATTTTTTTCAGTATCCATAGATATTAGCAATAACTGTTTTCTGCTTCAACACTGTATCAAATGCAAAGTATTGGAATATTGTACGTATTTTATATTTGCCAGTTTTTAGTCTTGTAAACTGAAATTACAGTTAAAGTTAAAACTAAACTTGTGTTTAGTATATTTGAAGAATAATCTGCGCCACGCGTGCGACTCGTGATCTTAAGGCAAAGAGTTAAGAAGAAGAATATTTTTAATATTTAATAACGATCACTGGGCGTATTTTTATGCATTTATAGAAAATTTAAAGATATTAGGTTGGTGCACACGAAATGTCGGATTTTAATAACATGTAAATATTTGTATTTCTGTTTCCACCGTATGATTGTTTATGAGATAACCTTTTATGCAGTTCGATTGTCTATTATCAGAGTCATATTATGTTCGAAATACTTTTTCCTAAATCGTGCATTTTTGCCACTTTTTAAAGATTTATTCAAAGTATAAATTTTGTTGATATTCGTATAAGTTTCTTATATCAACACAAACTTGAGAATAATGCTACAAAAATCACTGGGAACATAAACGGAGCGTTTAGACAGAATATCGTGAACAAGAGAAAAGTTCAGGATTAATTCGCAAAATTCTGTTCTACAAATTTTTTACAAAATGAGTTACGCGGTAGACCCGAAGCGTCATTGGATAACGATGCATTGAAAGCACCGATGGAAAATAATTCGCGTGAAACATAAAAAAAACTTGCTCTAAGATTGAATATTAATCATTCCTTGGTATTACATCACACTTTGTAAATTGGTAAGGTCAAAAAATGACACGAGGTTACTCTTATTTAGTAACAAAATCCGACATTTCATATGCACCAACCTAATATAAAATTACGCAAAATAACAGGAAAAAATATTCGAAATATCCAAATCATAGTGTATTTTATATATGATACGGGAAATAATTAAGTAATACGCGACCGTTTCAATCATGTTTCGTTTAACAAATAAGGCTGTATGTTTATATAAACACTGCCCAGACGAAGTTGCTGCATGAAGATAACGGAAGAAACTTTCGGGACAACCTGATATATTCTCAAATGCATGAATTTGCATAAAAATCCATAGTCTGCTTAAATCAACTGACCACTTTGATAATTTTAGTGTCAATTTTAATAAGCTTTTTCTAAAGTAGATCTAACTCAGTGTTCGTCTTCTTCAAATATCAGCTGACTCTGAAGATCGTTATATCCTTTCCACGAGATTAATATTTCTGTCTAACTGGAGACGCCTAAAAATAAATCGGAATAAGCTCGAAGCTCTTTTTGCCAGCCTACGGCACGTCGTTACGCGTGCTATAAGGTCATTTGTGACTATAATTGGAATTCAATAGAGTTACATGCAGTTGCGTACGAGTTTCTGTTTCCCTGATATACCGTCTGACATATTGAGCTAATTTACCGTGGTTACTATTTCCGAGCGAGCTATAATAGTGATAACGTAACATTAACTTCACAGTCTGTCATCGAAGGTAATAATAAACGCGATCGCGGAGGGGTGACTGTTAGGCTTCAAATTATTTACGCGATAAACAGTCGAAGAACAAATCTGATTTAATATAATCACGCTGACAGTGGTCGCTTAGTTTTTCGCCGAGTGTTGAGCTCATTTAATGCAGATTACAGACGAACGTTAATGAAGGCTAATGAGATTTATAGGGGCTGTACGCAAATAATACCGTTGCATAATGTACGCGTGCTGTGTAACAGTTATATAACCTCTCGATTACGACGTGCATCGATAATTTCCAGCGATACCCAGCGTTACATGTTTCCATGGACATTCTACAATTCCTGTCTTTCATTAAAGAAAAATTTCCAATTAATTTCCGTTCCTGTAACCTTCTATTTCATATCCACGGATTTCAGCTTTACGTATTTCGACGTGGGCTGTGTTATTGTGTTAGGAAACAGAAGCAGAAGATAAAAAGCAGGAATTACTCTTGGAGTAAGTTTCGAAGACTGTAGCAAGGTTAAAAATTGTAATATATATAGGGTGAGTCACGTAACCATTTTTAAATGTAGTAATTTAAATTAGTAAGTAAACAAAGTAAGTAGTAATTAACACGTTGACTGTCGTAGGGGCGACGCGACCAATAGTAAAATACATAATTAGAGGAAATATCGATACTGATAAATTTTCAAACAATACCACTGTTACTATAATGGTTTGAAGAAATTAATGCGATAAAGGACATGCAAAAATAATTTTATTCGTACAAGGAAAATATACATATTTGTTTTCATCATGATACACATCGCATAATAAGAAATTCGTGTTGGCGCCATGGGCAAACCAAGTAAAATGCGCGCGGCAGTCAACGTGTTAAACAAAGTAATTTAAATTTCGCACATCCGTAGAGTGGCTATAAAAAGTGGTTCAATGTAATTATATTTATCTGGTCCAAGTATGTTAAATTTTCTATCGCGTAAAAAAATATTTAAATATATAAATATAAAATAGTACCATGTAAGAAAATACTTGAAAAAGTTCCTTTACCCACTATACGTGTGTAAGTGTGCGAATATACGCGATTTGGAAAAACAAGAACAGACATGAGAAAGCTATCGATAACTTCTTTTTTTTTATATGGGTGTTTAACACTAGATTTACGGAACCCGTCAATTTGACGTAGCTCTAATTTCGTGTTTAAGTTTAACAAGTGTGCGAGCGGAAATTATAAGCTCGAAATAAAATTTATATACGAAAAATATGCTAAATAAATCTCTATTAATAAAAATTGATTGATTTAAAGTAAAGTGAATTAATTATATTACAAAATATCTGTATTTTAATGAACCCATCAAAATGATCCAATCAGTGCCCATAAACTTAGTGTTAAGGATAAAGTTGAATGGTTCGACGGGGCTCACACGATGCGAAAAATATTTTTGAGTTTGATAGATATTGAAGAATTCATCACATTTACCAAACTTACTGGTGATTATATATAATAACCGGCAATTATACATAATCATCGGATTAATCACATTTACCGTAACATATGTAGTTAGAAAATCGAGCGCACACTTATAGTGGTTATGAAAATCGGCGGGAAAATTAATGAAAACATTGATACTTTGGTGCGATGTTTTTAATATAAAATATTTCCATATAATTCTATATATATATATATATTGGAAATATAATGTCATAAATCTCCATATATAAGCTCAATTTTATGCGATATTTTTATATTTTCAGTTAGATATAGCAACTTTCAGTTAGATAACAACTTTTTTTTGTGAATTGTTATTGAAACTATTTAAATAAATATATATATTGCGGAATATATATTATAGTTTGAATAACAATTCACAAAAAAAAAGTTGTCGAATAATATTTAATATTTAGCTATATCTAACTGAAAATATAAAAATATCGCATAAAATTGAGCGCATAGATGGAGATTTATGA